>PVJC01016900.1:0-33164 GCA_004026665.1 Murina feae | reverse complement strand
AAAAAAAAAAAAAAAGAAAACGCTGTCCAAAACTGCATTGATTAAAGGGAAGTATACGAAGGTGTTATTTGGGACAGTGCTCATTGTCCCCCTCATGCACACATCCTAAAAGCTTCTATTTTTCTTTTTCCTGGTCCTTGTTGTCAATAAACGATCTATTTCCTATAATAAGTTAATATGATTTCTAATTTTTTTTTAATTTTGATTTGTTTCCGGCTTGACAGACAATATGACAATATTACATTTCTTCTTTTTTTCATATTTCATTTTTGACTTTGGTTGTGAGGAAACTCAGAGTCAAAGTGAGTAGGGCAGTTTTTCTAGCTGCATTGACTTCTGGTATACTGTTGTCCCCTGGACTTATTTTTATCGTCTACCCTATTTTCCAGAATCCTTACTTCAAAATATATGCCATTATAAGTTATTCCAGATTGTGTAGAATGATGCAGGTGATAAACACACCACCACCACCACAACACTGCATTTCCAATGAAACTTAAAAGGTATCCAACATTCACCCAGGGGACTCAGGGAAGTCCATGCAGAGATGCAGGCATTCTCTTTTAGGCATTGTCTCTATTTAGCAAACACCTTTATAGTGTTCTAAGTTCTAACTGTGCTACTAACTCTAGTATTTCTCATAAGATCCCTGTGAGAACGGTACCATTTTATCTCCATTTGACAGACAAGGAAACTAAGCGCCATGTGATTAAGTAACCTGGCTAAGGTCACCCAGTTAGAGAGAGAAAAACTGTGATTCAAATCCAGGCAGGCTGGTTCCAGGATTTATGCTTCTAATCATTACATTAGGCTGAATTTGGGGAATACTGGCTCATCTTAACTTCAGGTAGCAGATTTGGTAACTCTAGATGTTCCTTGCTACCTTTTTATCTTTCCTGCTGGAGAAGGAACACCACAGGATCTGCATTGGGCCTTGCAGATTTCACGTATGTATCAACTCATGTTGCTTAAAATAATTTTATAGAGGACAGAAAGCAACTAATATTTGGATGCAATGGGATTTAAAATAAAATGTTTTTGCCTCAGTTTCAGCTGCAATCTTAAAATAATCAGTTACAAACCAACTAGATTACTACTTTCTTTTTACAAAACGAGGTAAAAGACTGACTGACTAAGCCAAACTTGCAAAGGAAAGCACTGAAAATGGCTCTTGGCACCCTAATTTGGAACCTATTTCCAGCCCATGAAAGAGAAAAGAAAGGCCAAGAGGAGATTGATAATTAGAAGAGGATTTGAAGTGGCGGGGGAGAGTTGGGATGTAACGTTCTGCAGGTACAGCCAAGGTGGAAGGTAGAACTTCAGAGTGTTTGGTTCTTGTCTCCTGGAATTTGGTGGCAGAGGTTCATGGCTCCGTAAACTGGGATTTGACTCTTTCCAGAGAAACCTTCAAGGGGACTGTGACTAGGTGATGAACTGATGGCAGAGCAAAGGTTTCACTGTGACAGGAATCACTTGTGAATGAGTTTGTTAGAACAAAGGACGCGTGAGCATTGCCAGTGGAACATGGGCGAAGAAGCCAGCTCAGAATTGTGTTGTGTTGGGTCTGAGAGAGCCACTGGGGTGAAGGGTTGTGAGTGGTGAAGACAACGCAACAAAAAGAACTGGAGAAGCAGTAGCGGGTGCCTGAGGAGTGAGGGCAAACCCTAATGACCATCTGAAGGAGGAGCATCCACCCTCCTCAAGGGAACTGCAGGTAAGAAAATTCCAACACACAAAAGAGCTCACCAAACTGCCCCCCCCAAATGCTCCTCAGAGTCAATGAAAGCATAGGCTAAGCCCAGCTAGATGGCTACTATTGTATTAGCCAGCTAAGATCGGTTCTGTCTCTTATGTCATCTTTCTTCTGCCTCATCCCTGGAGAAGACATGGAAGAGGAAGAGAAGTGAATGTTGTGGGAACAAGAGGAGAAGTAACCCTGCTCCTTCATCCAGTGCAAGTGGCAGCTTCCAGTCAGCCCATGCAGTGCCAAGGGACCGGCTTTACCAAAGCTGCACTTATTATTGCAAAGGAGTGAACTGAAATTACTTCTTATATCTACAGTGAACAGTGAACTTATGACCCTGGAGTGACCAAAGTAGTCGCACTTCCTATGGGTAAGGAAGAAATATTCCATAGAACATGTTTAAATTCCTGTTGTGCCCTAGCAATCTTTTCAACACAGAGTGCAAAACCAAAGACTTACCTATTGTTTTAGGATCTCTTCTATCGCAGGCATGTTTCTTATCTCAGGATAGACGGAACGAAATTATTAACGTTTCCTACCCCTAATAGTCAATTTCTATCAGAGCTCTATGCTTTAAGGAGATTCAAGATCTGTGAATAGAAGCATTATAATGCTAAAAGTACAGAATGCACCAAATCAAACATGTCTCTTTTACCTCATCCCTAAATTTTCTGCACTACAAAATATAAAATGGTTATTTTCTAGGGTACAGAAATCCCCAAATTTCACGGGGATGCTTTTTTTTTTTTTTTTTGCAACACAGTAAAGCAAGCTATTAAGAGATAATGAGGTTTGGTGATGCTTGGAAATCATCTGACTTTGAAATGATCTTCATCTTCCTCTGAATATGTTAATTTAGTCCTTGAACTTCCAACATCTTTGATATCTCATGGATCAAACTCCAACATCTGCTAGAACAGAACCGAATACCACTAAAGTAGATTCAAACAATAACAGACTCTACCCTAATTCAGACATGATTCCCCTATCCAGGTTACATCACATCCTTGAAAAACTATCATAAATGATAGATGCAGGGTCACTTTTTCCCTGAAAATAATTACATTAAAATACATATAAACCACAAAATATCAATATTTTTCCATTCATAAATTGTAAATATTCTGCAAACACCTATCTCCCATGTTGACAGAATAGAAAGCATTTCAATTATAGAAACAATAAGACTTGCCGAACTTTCTTACCAATGGACAATTACAATTTAAAATAATTCATTTCAAATTCTTATTCTCTGGGATTAAATGTGATTGTCTCCAGCAAGTTCTCATGAATATTGCATTAGGAAAACCAGCAGTAATTTCACTGGACGTGTACTGATCTTTCAGCATTGTATCTTCCTTGAAATGGATAACTGGCTCACACTATAATTTCAAAAATCTATTATGAGAATATCAGTAACGAGGCATTTATAATTTAATGAAGTCTTTCCGTGGATTCATTAAATAAATAGTGACAAAGTAATTATTAATTTTTTCACAAAAGCTCATTTCTGAATAATGATTATGTTATTAAACCAACTTAAAAGGAAACATTATGAAAGATGACACTGGGAAGGAACTTGAAAGGTCTAGCCAGTAGCACTATAGTTTAATGCACCATTTAATTTCAGCTGCAATCACATATTCATTTAAAAAATATTTTAAGATTTAATGATATTCTGGATATCTTCATCATACTTCAGGCAACATGTATGTATGTTATAGATCAGATATATTTCCACTGATGTATATATTTATAAAGATAAAACAGAATATATATATTAAGATTTAGCTTGTATATAGCATATACAAATGTCATTGGCTTTTGGCCACTATCTGGAATTATTATGCAGAAATATTTGGCTCAACTATGTTTCAAACAATAGACCAATAAAAACGGTCTCCTATTTTTTTGTTTTATTTGCTTATACACTCTGGTAGAGAGCATCAACCAACAGGATGAACAGGTGTGCAACCTTGAACAGCATGTAGATTAGCAGGGAGGCTTGGTATAGCCTACAAGCTTCTATAGTGAAATCCTATATAATAAAAGACTAATATGCAAATCAACCAAACAGCAGAATGACTGGTTGCTATGATGCACACTGACCACCCACCAGGGGGCAGATGCTCAAACAGGAGCTGCCTCCTGGTGGTCAGTGTGCACCCACAGGGGGAGCACAGCTCAGCCAGATGCCAGGCTCAAGGCTGGCAAGTGCAGCAACGGTGGTAGGAGCCTCTCCTCCCTCCGTGTAGTCGAACATACCCCCTAGGGGTCTCAGATTGTGAGAAGACACAGACTGTGCTAAGAGATGCATGCCCCCAAGTGCACAAATTTCATGCACAGGCCTCTAACTTTATAAAATCCTATACTCCAGGGGCCCAATTTGGACAGAACTTGACAATGTCTTCAAATGTGGTCCATGCTTATGCCCATTTCAGAATACAGAACAACTCCCAGGCTCCAGTTCTACACTGTCAGCTGAAATCAGAGTAAGGCTAAATGATATGTTTTCCTTGTCCAGGGACTAACCTTCACCAGGGACCAGAGGCTTTAAGGCTCGAGGGGGACTCTGAGGCCTGCAGTCACTGTGGCTGGAGTAAGTAACAGTACAGAGTGTGACAAAAACCCACCTGTTCTTTCATCTCTAAACAAATACAAAAATTCAGGGAATTGCTAATTCACCCCAAATAAATTTCCAAATTAATGACTTAACAGTCCTATAGACTGAAAGAGACTGCATCTCCCACTCTGGGTGGTCCATAATGTCAAGAAGTGTCTTTGGCTTAGTTATTTTAACCTGGAATTAAACTGGAAATGCACTTGCCCCCAAATAAAATCCCCACATTATTTAAAAAACCAAAAACTACTGCTACCCTGTCTCCCACTTTCCCCATTGAAAAATAATTTAAGAGTCGGTTCAGCTAATAAAAATCAATATAATATGCATTCTGCATAAATGTGTGGACAACACAATATATAAAGTATGTTCTCTGTATTTGGGAAGTTTCAATCAAATTGGGATGATAAATCATGCAAGCAAATAGTCACACCTGCAAGAGAATCCAGGGAGTAATGAGAAGGAGGAGCTCAGGTGCATGGTGGGGGAAGGTTCTAAAGGGTCTCAGTGAGTCTCCCAGGAGCCAGCCAACGTTTGGATGCCTGTAGCACAGATAAATACCAAAGACACCCAGGGACATAGAAGATATGTCCCCTCTGCCTCCCATCTGTCTTTCTAATCCTTACATACCAGAGAGCTTACTGAGTGTCAGGCACTGAGCTACACAGCATGTATCTACCTAAAACTCTTAGTGTATCTACCTAAAACTCCTAATCTATTCTCTCTCTCTTCTTAGAGAGTTTACCTAATGTGCCCCAAATCACATAGTTAATGAACATCAATACTACAACCTAACCAAGTGGGAGGAGCATCTGAAACAGATGACTTCAGCTATGTTTGTTTCTAGAAAAAGGTCTTGACACCCAGGCCTGCTTAGAAGACTGAGTCGAGAGTAGGGTTGCTGATAAGTGCCTCTTTCCTTTTGGCTAATTACACTTCAGTGCACCACACAAGGGATCAAAAGTGGGTGAGAGCTAGGGTGATCATTCCATCCCAGAAGGATCGTATTTAGTGCTAACACATTGTAAGAAATTAATATTTTCCTTTTTGCACAAAATCTTCACTAAGATTATATACCTTTCCTAATATGTCTCCATTCTACCAAATACTAAAGCTCCTTCAGCTCCATGAAGTTATATCCTGATGGTGGTATTACCTTCTTGGAGATTCACAGTCATCTCTCAGTCTACAGAGTGTCTAGCAAAACTCTGCAAGCCCTGACACTCCATCTTCACACACTATTTAGATGTGGTTTTTATGAGCCTGTTTTAACTCCTCAACTATATTTATAAAAATACTGACATTTTTCACTGTATCCTTCACAACTCTTTTCACACTACCTATGTTTTTGTAATTTTCTAAAACCCTTTACTGTATAATTTTCTTTTTTCAATTGTGGTACAATTCAGACATAAAATCTGCCCTTTTGAAGTGCATGCTCTAGTGGTTTTAGTATATTCATGAGGTTGAGCAACATCACCATTATTTAATTCTAGAACATTTTCATCACACTTCTTTTGATGAGATAATGCAGATAAAGTTCTCAGCACACTTCATGACAACTCAGCCCCTGTGAGTTTTACTATTATTACTAGTACTAGAGGCCCAGTGCACAAAAATTTGTGCACACGGGGGTGGGGGGGTCCTCAACCCGACCTGTGCCCTCTCACACTCTGGGAACCCTCAGAGGATGTCCACCTGCTGGGTTAGGTCCACTCCCCAGGCAAATGGGCCTAAGCTGGCAGTCAAACATCCCTCTGGCAGTCCAGAAGCCCTTGGGGGATGTCCATTTGCCAGTAGGGAGCATGCCTAAGCTGCAGTTGGACATCCTTAGCACAGGAAAGGCTCCCACCACAATTGCTGTATTGGCAACCATCAGCCTGGCTTGTGGCTGAGCAGAGCTTCCCCTGTGGGAGTGCACAGACCACCAGGGACAGCTCCTGGATTGAGCATCTACCCCCTGTTACAGTGACCAGTCATTCCTAGTGGTTCCACTGTTAGGGCCAATTTGCATATTACCCTTTTATTATATAGGATAGAGACCTGGTGCATGGGTGGGGGCCAGCTTCTTTGCCCTGAAGGATGTCCCAGATCAGGGTGGGGGTCCAGCTGGGGTTCCTGGCCAGCCTGGGTGAGGGGCTGATGGCTGTTTGCAGGCTGGCCACAGCCCTTCAGGGTAGGGGTCCCTTCTGGGGGCCTGGTCAGCCTGGGTGAGGGGCTGAGGGCTGTTTTCAGGCTGGCCACATCCCCTTCAGGGAGGGGGGTCCTGCTGGGGTGTCTGGCCAGTCTGGGTGAGGAGTTGATGGCTGTTTGCAGACTGGGCAAAGCCCCAGCAACCCAAGCCCTCAGCGAGGGTGGCTGGAAGCAGGTATCTGGGGTTTATTTATCTTCTATAATTGAAACTTTGTTGCCTTGAGTGGAGGCCACATCCTGCCTAGGAAAGCAGCTTCCTCCATTGCCGGGGCAAGGAAGCCTCTTGTTTGCTCTAGCTCTGTGGCTGCTGGCCACCATCTTGGTTGGGTTAATTTGCATATACTCACTCTGATTGGCTGGTGGGCATCGCTTGGAATGTAGTAGAGTGACACAATTAGCATATTACTTTTTTATTAGATTAGACTGGTTATTCTCACATGTAGAAAAGAAATATTCTGTATTTCATCCCTTAAATAATGACCATACTGAAGTTGAAATCCTCATCTTTAAATGTGTACTTATAAAGAGTGTGTTCTGTCATAAGCTTTTTTCCCTAGAGAATAAAAAATCAGGAATTAAACAGAGCAAAAAGTGGACATTGACTGATGGCCCATGGAAGGTTCTTAATATTTCACATGTAAATACTTCTGGTTTGAATATTTGGCTCAGTGGTCTGGCATCATGACAAATGCCTCAGGCTGCTGCATGGAGATCTAAAACCACACTGCCTTAAGGTAAGCCTTGTCCAAAGTGCAATGAGCTGATCAGATATGGCTTGTATTTTTGTTAAGTTTATTTTTACTTGTTTTATTACTGTTGCTTTAAAAATCTTTGGTTACCCGGAGATGTTAAATGGGCTTTGCTCATACTTTGTAGTCATTCAGGAAACTCTGTGCCATAAACATTGTATTTCAGGGACTGATTAAAACCATGCCCTTTGCTTCTCTCTGATTTCTTGTCTTTGCACGGAATACTGCTTGGTATATTCCCTCCACTAGAAACTGCACAGGAGAAGACACCTGGCTTTATCAATTCTGCTAGTTGTTGGCCTTTCTTTGCAAAATGATTTTCCTATAAAAAGGGTTTGGGGTTATTTGTAGATTTAATTTTCTTGTTGTATCTCAGGACCATCATTTTGGTGAAGAGCTGATTATATAATTACAGTCTAACTCTAAAGTTCCAAATCTATAGCACAGAGTTTTTAAGACAAATAAACAAAATATCACTGGATGGTGATTTTAGTTCTCTGCATGGCAAATGTTACCTTGGTAATTAGGCTGTAAGTAAAACACAACCAGCCTTTTAAAAACGAGTTTTAAAAAACAAAGACATATCAAGAGATATATGCAATTGTTCAAAAGGTCTCAGTTAATAAGTGCTTATGAGAGAAAGGGTTGGTTTGGAAGGAATATAATTTTTTAAAATCATGTTTGTGAATCATGAGTTGCATCCAGAAAAATAAGAGCGAGGTGATATTTTCAAGTGTGTTTGAGGGGCTGATTTTTAAATAACGCTGTCTTGGTTTTCATAAGCCTCAAGCAGAGCCCTAACTTGAAATATATTCAAGAAAATAGCTGACAATGCTCTCTCCCTTCTTTTCTTTCTTATTGACTTCTAGTCCAGCACTACTGGTCTGACATCCTTAGAGAAAGCAAATGTGTGCATATGGGTGAAGAAATGCATTCACAAAAGACTATTTTCTATAGAATCCGTAAGGCTCCATTATCCCCAGCATGGTAAGTCATCATTTCTGCAGCCATCAAAAATAAATCTATGTTTATGTGTGCAATTTTGGCACAAAAGAGTTTCCAGGAGAGAATGTGGAATCTCTAAGGCCAAGGTTCCTGATGATTATGACCTTTCTTTGTCTTAATACAACAATAATACTCCCACAAAAATAGAATAATGTCAAGAAATGTTTAGTAACATTACTTGTCAGTGTACTTAGGTGCAGTGTGTTTCACAAATCACTGTACCATTCTCTCTATGACTCAAAATTTTAAAACTGTATTTGTTGGTTGTTTTTACATACATTCATTTCCCCAAATTGCATTATTTTCTTGCCTAAAATACACTGAGATTTTTGGAAGTATTATACAGGAGCTTAATCCTCAATGATATTCATTCATTCATTCATTCATTCATTCATTCAATAAACACAAGTAGATTTCTTACTATACTTCTTGACATTCTGCTAAGTTTGGGATAAACAGTGCTTAAGAAAACAGATGGCACTGCTGCTATTACAAAGCTTAAGTCTCTCAATATTTCTTTATACATTAAACTTTGTATTAGCATATAAAGTATGCTAAGTGTCAAGAAGGAAAAGAGCAGGGTGTTACAAGAGGCAGTGAGTGATTAAGGAAAGCCACTTTGAGAAGGTATAGATGTGAAGAAATCAATCATGAGAGTATGAGTTTTATAGGCAGAGGAAATATTGGCCCCACAGAGGAAACCAAGTATGTATAAAGACAGATGCTTTTATATACAAATGCAGATTGAGATATAAACATATTGACTTCTTATAAAGATAGAGATATGTAAATTATATATGAACATATGATGGTATTATCTAGAAGGTTTGTCAAAGAGGGATAAAACTAGGTTACAAAAGTATGTATAACAACTAAAATATATCATTTGCACAAATAAAGCAACTGGAAAGAAGATAGCTAAGTATATTTCTAAAATCTTCCAATCTAAAAATGGAAAATAATTGATAAAACTTAACAGTATGTATCTTGGCACTCAATTGTTTGTTCCTAAGTTTCATTCACCAATGTGCTTTATGATATGTAATATATAAAGGCTTTCTGAATCAACAGGGACTTGCCATATTTTCCAAAAGTCATTTACTTCCACAATGTCAAAAAATGATTCATCATCATATGCTTATATTTCAAAGCTCATGTAACATGTTTCATTTCCTTGTGGGGTGGAATGTCTTGTTAAATTATTTCTCTAGAGAGTCCTTTTATCTCAAGATGTAGCAAGTATTCTCCTTAAAAACACTGCTTGAAATCACTTGACTAGTTTTTCAAGTACCCTCCTCAAATTAGTTGAAGAAAGAGAAGTTTTCACCTTTAACCTTTTTATCTTCCCGTTCATGTGGAAGAGAAAATTAGCAAAGTTCAATGTCTGAGTCCCTAAAAGACAGTTTCCCAACCACTGAACAAGTCACTTCAAACAAGAGTAGAAATTCTTCTTCCAATTCTTTTGAAAAAAATTCAAATAAAGTACAAATATATCCATTTTTTCCTGCAATTTAGTCAAGAGTTCTTTTTGTTTGTTTGTTTTAAAAAATTTTATATATATTTTATTGATTTTTCACAGACAGGAATAGAGAGGGATAGAGTTAGAAACATCGATGTGAGAGAAACATCGATCAGCTGCCCCCTGCACACTCCCCACTGGGGATCTGGCCACAACCAAGGTACTTGCCCTTGACCAGAATTGAACCCGGGACCCTAGAGTCCAAAGGTTGATGCTTTATCCACTGAGCCAAACCGGTCAGGGCTTAGTCAAGAGTTTTAAACCAAAAACACAGTGAGTGCTCATATCCAAATAATTCATAAGCATTGTGAATCTGAGATAAAAGTTTAATGCTCACTTCTTAGGAGCAGATACCACTGAGGATTTCCTGAGATCATTTCTTCTCACAGTTGACCTAGAAGAGCCAGGGGATATTTTGAGGAGACCTGTGGATTCTGATAAGAGAGTAAAGACAGCCTGAGGGAGAAATATCTCGAACAAAGTCAAGTTATCAGCCACCTAACAAAAGAACACATGCTCTTGATCTCTCTCTTCCTCACAGTTCTCTCACCCTGGCCTTTGCTTACCGTGAATGTACCATGTTCTGACCTATCCTAGGATCTTTGCTGTTCCTTCTCACTGGTTAGCTCTCTCCCTGCTTCTCACTCTCACATAATTAATCCTCTATATTTGAGGGGCGGGGTGGGGGAAGAACATGAGAATTTTAGGGTGGAGTTGGTCATTGAATCTGCTGAGCAAGAGTTCAATGCTTATCTGTGAAAATGCCCTTTTATGAAACAAAATTTGACTAGTGGCTACCCAGTGAAGTACAGAAAACCTCACTAAAGGTCTGTCCTAACAGTAGTTAAAAAGCCAGTGCCATATCAGAAGGCTACATCTTCCTTGATTAACAGTACTCGTCAGTGGACCTTGGGTTATCTATGACAAATCTTTAATTATTAAATATCACAGCAAGATTAATATGCTGTGATCTCATATTCCACTTACATGCTTCCCCTGCCAAACATGCCAACTCTTTCCAAATGAACACAAATCAAACCTATCTGAGAAGATAAAAATCCACTGAGAAATTAATCACAAATAGCATTCTAAGGCCAAACAGAAACCACATCTAACTTACTCATTGTTTGTGTAACCTCAATGCTACAGCTCCCCAAATGAGTATGAATATTCAAGAAGGGCTGCATTTTTTCAGCAGATGCACGATGATGATGATGACGATCACAACTAATCTTCTTAAATACTTGTGATGTGCCAGGCACTCCTTCTAAGTAGTTTATAGGTATTAGAATATATTAGAATATATATCTTTATTTCCATTTATTTGATGAGGAAGCTGAGCCTCAAAAGGTTTGCCCCAAATCACATGCCTAATAAGCATCAGAGTTATGATTTGGTCTTAGGCAACCAGGTTCCAGGTTCTAGGTTTTGTGTGCTTAAGACCATACTAGTGTGCCTCTCCGAAAAGGTCCAGGTGCTAAAATAAGTCTGCAGTTTAGACGTGGTATTACTAAGCCTCTTGGAAAGAGGACCACGCTAACATCTTTACTATTGTGTATATCAAGCAATATGATGATTACTTTTCAAACCTTAATCCCTTTAATCCTCAGAACATCTCAGCTGTTCTGATTAGCTTCTAATTATCATGCTGAGGACGTTTGAACCACAAAGCAAGCAGTGCAGTGATTTTTCTGAAGTCACAGAGCTAAAACATCATCCGGTCACATCGACACAGTCCTATCTGGTTCCAGACTAATGTTTTCCAACCACACCATACTGCCTCACTCTGGACACTTTCAAGATCCCTCGGGAGTCCCAGAGACCACATGAGAGTATTCTAGAGCCTCTAAACCCTTAACCATTGTATGAGGCTTTGAACACTGACAAAGTTGCCCAAATGGAATAGGCAGAACCCAGCGACTCCTCCTTTATGGGCATTAAGTTAGCCCAGTATTCAGTATTTGGTAGGCTAACACTTCACCACCATGAGCGCCAGAGTGAATTTTCTCATACTTCAGGAGCTTAGGGAACAGAAATGGAGGCACACTATCCTTTAGGTTTAATTATAATTCAGTATGTCAACAAAGGCTCATAGACTCTGTAACGAAGGAGCCCTTACAGAAAGGGTTTGTGTCTCTCCTCTCTCCCCCTTGTCTGAATCTCTGTTTTCATCTACTATCTATTTTCCCTACAGCTACAGATGTCCTTAAATCATTTTTAGTATTTGTTGTCATTTTGGAAAGATGTGTCTCAAACTTCTAATCAAATCCAATAGAATATCCATCACCATGAGAAAGTAGTTTCCCAGTAGGGATAAACCTAATATTTAAAAATAAATATTAAAACTTTTCATCAGATCAAGTCTTCCAAATGTCAAAATCAATAATCAAGAAAACACGGATTTGAATTTTGTAATCAGTTTGGTTGCATTAAGAAAACCATTTTTATATAGTACTGTGATATAAAGCCTTTACATGGTCTCAGAAAAGAATGAGATAAGCCATCATTAACTATATTTTATATCAAATAATAAAGATTAATGGTATCTAAAACTTTACATATGAACTGACCCAATCAAAATATTTTTTCTTGTAATTTTTTAACTTTTTTAGTTTACTCTCTAGGTCAGGGATGGGGACCTGCAGCCCACAGGCCACTTAAGGCTGTGAAACCATCTGGTCTGGCCCTGCCAAGGCATTAGGGGTGAGTTCATGAAGTGTTTGACCAAATACAGCAGCTAATTTTTAAGTTGATAATTTTGTATGGCCCCCAAATGATATTATAAATATCCAAATGGCCCTGGGCAGAAAAAAGGTTCCTCACCCCTGCTCTAGGTTATGATGATACATGTTTATATTAGTCTTATTTCTTCTGCTATCTCGTTTAACCCCTCTCTGAAAAATGTGGCCATTCAGACGCTGTTAATACTCTCCTTTCATGAAAGTTTGTGGACTTTTTATTTATAAATAAGATTCTTAAAATGGATTCATTTTTATCTTAGTGTTTTGAAGTCATCCTCTCAATCATTGCTATCTTCTCTTTCTCCCCAAGCCTAGTTTTTAATGATACCATTTTTATTTTGAGCTAATTTCATGCAAGACAGTGCCCAAGAATGCCAGCTTTGGGAAAATGCTTCATGCTGGAAATCTTAAATAACCCATGCTGCTCCAAAAAATTGACAAAAATATAGCAGAACTCTTTCTCTTCAAGCAAAGAGCATACTTTTGATGTTGACATAAAGAGGGAAATATATTTAATACATGCTCTGACTGTATTCCACTTTACAACTAACAAGGAACAATCTATGACTTATTTTCAAGATTCAATGATTACATTTAATGATAGGTGAGTAAGAGACGTGGGAACCATTTAAGTTTGAACAGAGATGCAAAAAATGTGAACCCAGCACAACTGGTTTAGTGACATTAAGCTTTTCATTAGCGTTCCTAGTCAAAATTAAGTTATTTCATATTACTTTGAAAAAATGTAATTTTCTGCTTTAATGAACTCTGTCAGCCTCTTTGCTATTACATTTTATACCCCCCCAAATTCCATAAGAAATTATGAAAATATTTTCAAGACAGATGTATAAATGTAATTTATAAATTTAAGTGCTATCTTAGCATTTTATTTTTGTTTTTAATGCATGCTGATTCATCACTGGCTTAAAATATCAAAATGTCCAATCTATATTATAAGAGCTGAACTATTCCAGCACATTTTCCTAACAAATGACTATCCTGACATGAACACAGACCACTAAAATGCACTGGTTATAGAAGACGTATGATTGATGTATGATTATTGGTTCGAAAGTAGTCAACACTCAAGTTCTCCAAGTAAACACACACACAAAGTAAGAGCGATTCAGTGATGACACCAAAATTAAACTTTCAACCTTCAAAATGTTCATCTTGCTGTCTTCCACCCACACACTGGCTGAATGGTTAAAGAATACTGTCAAGCTCTGGCTGGTGTGTTCAGTGGTTAGAATGTTGGCTTGTGCACTGAAGGAGCAAGTACCTGCTGGTTCACTCCATGCCCCCCAGGCTTGGCGTTTTCAGGAGGCAACCAGTTAATATGTCTCTCTCACATGGATGTTTCTCTCTCCCTCTCTGCATACTTCCCTTCTTTCTACTCTTTCTGCAAAGCAATGGGAAAAATATTCTCAGGTGAGATTAACAATAATAAAATACAGCTGAATTTATCCATTCCTCAGACACATCTTAATTTTAATCCAGCTTATTTTTTGGAAGAGTATGTATTATTTCTGACTTTCTAAAAAAAAAAAAAATTCCCCCCCTTTCATTCTCTTGCAAGTGAAAACTCTCCTAGAAATGTAAATGGTGTCATATTGTCCTTCAGTTTACCCAGCTGAAAGTTACATAAGGTATACTTGTCATTTATTATTTTACTAGCCATCTATATAATTATCAAAAAGACTACTAGGGGCTTCACAAAGTTATTATTATTTAGCTTCTTGCTGTACTGAGAATTATTATATCACAAATATTGTCACACACTACTTTCTAGGATATTTTTTTTTCTTACCCACATAGTAAAATAAAAATGTCAGACATACTGTCAATCTCTTTAAAAAGAAGACACAACCGAAAGACTTGCATGCATGCATATGAGCATAATCAATGGACACAAGAAACTGGGAAGTAGGGGAGGAGGGGAGAAGGGCAAGGGGAAAAATGGAGACCTATCTATCACTGCTGTAATACTTTAAGCAATAAAAAAAAAAGCAAGATACAACAACAACAAAAAAGAAGACAAAATACTTACCCGTCCATCTTCCTAGCCATATTCATACATTGTTACAAAGCTGAAACTGATAAACAAACTCAGAAATAACTGAAGAAAATGCCAGTATTTGTCAAAATAGTTTATGCTTCAGTTATTAATAATAGTGATTATACTATTAACAGTAAACTTTGTCAGTTAAAATTTCCTATTTTCCCAATTTCTCTTTTTTAATATAGCACCAAACACAGTTCTGATCTGTGATGGCCACAAAATAAATATTTACTGAATATTGATTAAATCCTCACATCAATTCTGAGAGGCAGATATTATTATTACCTTCATTTTATGAATAAGGAAACTGAGGCATACAAATGGTAGTCCATTGCCTAAAGTCACTCTGCTAATCAGTTGAAGAATGAGGAATTGAATCCAGATCTCTTTATTTTAATTACTACTACGTTATATTGCCTTTGGGGGAGGGGGCAGAATTTCTAAAAATAGATCACTACCAGTGAAGAAATATGTTTTAGAATATAAAAACTGCTAGCCAACCACCTATCTTAACTTCATAAAATTAGAACTTTCTTATACAAAAGCCAGTGAAATGCAGCACCTACACACATACATAGGTCCCAAATCCATAGGTTAATTTATATTATCACTAGAGGCCTGGTGCATGAAATTCTTGCACTGGGGTGGGGGGGTCCCTCAGCACGACCTGCACCCTCTTACAGTCAGGGACCTTTGGGGGATGTCCACAGGGAGCGGGCCTAAGCCGGCAGTCAGACATCCCTCTTGCAGTCCCGGAACCCTTGCTCCTTACTGCCCGCTTGCTCGGTAGTGCTGTTGTGGAGGCAGGGGAGGCTCCGGCTACCTCCACTATGCTCGCCAGCCATGAGCCTGGCTTCTGGCTGAGCAGTGCTCCCCCTGTGGGAGCACACTGACCACCAAGGGGCAGCTCCTGCATTGAGCATCTTCCCCTTGGTGTCAGTGGGCATCACAGCTACCAGCTGTTCAGCCATTCGGTCAATTCACATAGTGGGCTTTTATTATATAGGATTGTTACAATTGACATAATTGACATACTCCTTACATACATTCAATTGCATCAAAATGCATAACCTACTATCATAAATATGTAGTGCCATTTATTATATGTCAGCTCCTATGTGACACTCTACATAATATCTGATTTTATCTTTGTCATTTTGAAGTATCTTTTATTTTGATCACTTAACAGATGAGAAAATGTAGCCCAGATTTACACAGACACTAAATTTAAAACCCAGGACTCAATACTTTCTGACTTCAGATGCCATATATGACAAAGACGGCTGAGATGTTTCAAAATTAGGCAATCTATTAACATGGATCATTACACCAAATGAAGAAAAACAACATAAATCATTGAGATAGAGTCTGTAAAGGTATATGGTACATCCAATACCATTTTTGATTTTTATGAAAGTCACTTAGTATAGCGGAAATAGAAGACATATTTTTCAGCATGATAAAATCAAGTTTTAAATAACTGGGAACAACACGTCTAACACTACAAGCATCCTCAATAAGGTAAGATTTTTTTTTTTGCATTAGCACCCATATATTTTAGATTTGTTTTAGACATGTCAATCAAATAAAAATAGTTTAAATTATTGGGGGGGGGAGGAAAACACTCTCACACTGCTTGTTACTAAACTGAAGCTACACTGCTGGATGTAAAACAGGCATTTTAAATGACATAAAGGTGTCAATCTTCAGAAAAAGATTCTAAGAATTAAACAGTCAAATATAAGTGCATACATTGTCACAAGGCGTAGGAAAAGACATTCAGTAAAATACCTTAGAATAAAAGAAAAATAAAACATGTGTTTAATGTAACTGAGTCTCCTTTTAAATTATCAGTATTCTAACTATAACACTGTCAACATCCTTTCTCTCTCATTTTATTTCCAGAATGTAGGACTTTGATTGACTCCCATAAATATCGTGTTTTATTTCACCCTATTTGCTCAAATTACTTAAAACTTTAAATTGCAAAAGAACTATTTATTTTGGATACCTGTGAAATAGGAAACTTATAGGATTTCCTTTGGCCTATTATTTTAGAGTGTTTTATGATGTATGGTGTACCAGGAAGCAACAGGTGAACGAAATGACAAGGTCTTTGCCAAAAACTGAATGACACTGAATACTGAATACAAATATTGAATATTAAAATCACATAAATTTTAGTATTGAAAAAGGTCTTAGGCCCAAAGTCTCTCTCCGTTCAGAAAGCAGTTCTAAAATATCCCGACAAAGGGCACTTAACATTCTTCCTGGAACCTGCCAGTGATATTGCTATTGCTCAAAGCAGCTATTCATTTCTTAAAATCCCTTTAAACTAAAAATCTCCTCTCTGCCATGATCTACAATATGAACCAGTCCAATGTATAATCTGTACCTTTTCCCCTATGACAGTCTTTCACCTTTTTTTAAAAAATATATATATATTATTGATTTTTTACAGAGAGGAAGGGAGAAGGATAGAGAGCTAGAAACATCGATGAGAGAGAGACATTGATCAGCTGCCTCCTGCACACCCCCTGCTGAGGATATGCCCACCACCTAGGTACATGCTCTTGACCAGAATCGAACCCAGGACCCTTCAGTCCACAGGCAGATGCTCTATCCACTGAGCCAAACCAGTTAGGGCATCTTTCACCTTTTTGAAAACTATTTTCCAGTCTACTTTTCTTCCACCCTCAGCTCTAGCCTTCTCCTGGAGAATCATTTTCTACTTTTTAACTATTAACCATGTGGAGTAGGTTTTCTAACCATTCATCCTTCAGATACTCAATTTGCTGACAAACTTAGATTCCAAGGGACCTTAGGACAATAAATTGGCTTAAATGTAATACATAGGATGGGTACTAAACTGTGTGCCACTTCCCTTAATTAAGGCATTATTCTTCCATCAATATTGTCTAGGTTTGTTAATAGCCACACTCATTAGTTGCAAATCTGAGCTTTTAGTAAACTAAAATCCCTAGACTTTTACACACTATTCATTAGCAAGCTCTCTTCTGTGTATTTATTCTTCAGGCTTTGAATATGCAACCACACCCTCCAAATCCCCTGGGCTTTTTGCTTTTGCTCAAACCTTTTCTTCACCCAAAATAGGCTCCTCCAGCTCTGCTATCTGTAAACAGGAACTCTCTTGTTTATCTGGGGCTTAATCTTCCTCAACTTCCATATTACCCTTTCTAGGGTATCATTCTAAAGATGGGGAAGATAGGATTGCAACAGGAATCAAACCACACAGCTTTCTCTTTTCATCTGTCATTATATCCTCTCACTTAAGCAGATACCTCCCTTGTCCACCACTTTTTCAGAAAACAAAACAAACTTACTTTACACAAGACTCTGCTTATTCTGCTTTAGCCTTAATGAGTGCATACTTACTGGCTCAAAGCAATCGCTCTCTCTCTTTCTCTCTCTCTCTCTCTTTCTCTCTCTCTCTCTTTCTCTCTCTGTCATCAACATCATCAACAGCATTTTTGGTTTTACAAGCATTTTTAAAACTACACTTTTAATATATTTTTGGTTGTGAATTCTTCCTAATGGAGACAGAATCCAGAGAGGATTGAAGAGCTTTGCCATGGCTTTGACAGGCAGTATAGAACTCAGGATCAAATGTGCCTGGGCGACAGGGGCGGGTGGGGGCGGGGGGAGTTCCCAGTCCCATGTGAACCTAGCCATGGTTTCTTTTAGTAAAGTCCTGCATAATAAAAGGCTAATAAGCAAATAGACCAAACAGCGGAAAAACCGGTTGCTATGATGTGTGCTGACCACCAGGGGGCGCTTCAGCCACAGTGGGTTGGTGGAGCAGATGAATGGGGGCACCAGACCAAGTGGGGTGGCAGTCACTGTCATCGGGTTACTGAAAATTCTTTGCTCTTGTGCCTTGTGGTCACACCTGCTGCCGGCACCTGGTGCTGGTCCCGATCACTTGGTGTCCTCAGAGAGTGCGAGTGGCAGCTGCCAGCTCCAATTGCCCCTGAGGGCTTCTCCACCTCCCCCTGTTCCTGAGAGGTGATTGGGGCAACAGCTGCTGCTTGCACCCACTACTGGCATTGGCTTCAATAGCTCCTTGCAGTCAGCGGGTGTGAGCGGGGCCAGCACCATCAGTGCATGGGATCTGCAGCACAGGAGTGGGGCTGCCAGCAGACAGGGGACCTGGGGCTGTGGTAGGAGGGGCTGGTGGGGGCACGGAGGATGGGCCAAGACCCGTCCCTGTGCCCACCGTAGCCTCAAGGTCTATAGTCCCTTTCAAGGCACATGAATTTGTGCACTGGGCCCCTAGCTGAGAATAAAAATCACATTTACTTCAGAAAGTGAGTAAGGATTACATAATATTTTATTTTAAAAAGTACTTAAAATACTGCCTAGGCCAATGTATATTATGAATAAACATAATCTATTATTAGCATATTACTTATACTTTCCTAGATATAAAATGATCATCAAAAGAAATCAGAAATTAGTAAGTTCTTTGTTTTAGGAACATAAGACAGTCAGGTGCCTATACCATTTCTGTTGCTAGATCTGGAATGTGTTTCCTCCCTCATTGCTCACTTCTTCAAACATCCCAACCCTACCACTCCTTTGAAGCCAAGTCCAAACATTACCTCTTCCAAAGTTCTTCCCTGAGTTCTTGCTGAAGTCTTCACTACCCTTGAACCTGATTCTAACTCTAAAAGGATCTTAAAGGTGTACAACTTTTGCAATTCATCCCTAAAACCTATGATCTGGCAAGAGCTTAATAAATTTATCTTAGCTGAGTCAATAACTCTCCTCCCCAAGCCGTAATTAATTTCTTCCTGATTTTGTACATTCTTACTATGCATAAATATTTACCACACACAGTGATGATTTGTGCATATGATTTTCTGCCCTATGACTTTATCAAACTTTTGAGCCCATCTGTCAATTTGACCGTTAGCTGTTACACAATGCCTGAACACTCAAAATATTTTTTAATAAAATAGTGTCTGTTTTTCACTATTGATAATGGTTTTTGTTTTTGTTTTTCTCCATGGAAGTAAAATATGAACATCCCCACCGCACACCTCCAAAAAAGATTACCTACCCCTTAAGGCTCTGTTTGAGATTATCTATTTTACAATCCAAAAAGACGTATCTAATAAACCTGTTTCACCCAAAATATGCAATGAACTGTTAACATTCGTCAATATGAAAACAAACTACCAGATTAAAAACTATACTAAAGACTCGACAGACACCTACCTCACCAAAGAAGATATTCAGATGGCAAATAAGCATAACAGAAGATGTGAAACATCGTATGTCACTAGGGTATTGCAAATTAAAAGAACAATGAGATGCTACTACGCATTTAATAGAATGGCAACAACCCACCATACCTATAGCAACAGATCCTGCCAAGAATGTGGAGCCACAGAACCGCTAGTCACCCTAGTGGGAATGTGAAATGAACAGTCACTTTGGTAGACAGTTAGACAGTTTCTTACAAAACGAAACATAGTCCTACCATGTAACTCAGCCATTGTGCTGTTTAGTACTTAACCGAATAAACTGAAAATCTATGTTCATACAAAAAAAGAAAACCACACACAGATGTTTGTAGTAGCTCTATTTATAACTGCCAGAGCTTGGAAGCAACCAGTATCGTCTTCAGTAGGTGAAGAGATAAACTGCGGTCCATCAAGACAATGAAATATCACTCAGTGCTAAAAAGAAATAAGCTATCGAGCCATAAAGGACATGGAAAAGCCTTAAATTCACATTAGTGAGAAAAATTAACCTGAAAAGCTGCATAGTGTATTATTCCAAGGATAGCACATTTTAAAGAAAAACTGTGGAGACAATAAAAGAATTAATGGTTGCCAGAAGTTGGGAGTGAGGGGAAGATAAATAGGCATAACATGGAGGATTTTTAAGGCAGTGAAACTACTTTGAATGATATTATAGTAGTGGATACATGTCATTATACATTTGTCAAACCCCATAGAATGTATATCACCAAGGGTCAACCCTAATGTAACGGCTATATGGGGCATATTTGCACCTTCTATTCAATTTTGCTGTGAACTTAAAACTTTTCTATAAAATAAAGAATATTAAAAATACACAGACACACACACACACACACACACACACACACACGCTGATTTCAAAAATAAAAGCACAGTAGGATCATAAAAGAAACAAATTTCTCAGGGTACCCAGGAGTTCACTCAAGCTGAGAGAATACCAGTAAGAGTCAATATGCCTTGAGCACTCACACTCATCCTGGCATGGTCACCTCCGTTTATGTGCACTGTCTCATTTAATCCCCACAACCACCCAGTAAAGGAAGTACCGTTATTATCTCCATTTTGTTTATGGCCTGAAACTTATGGACAATAACTTTCTCATGCTCACACAACTAGTGTGGGGCATAAGCAAGATATGAATCCAGCCTGTTTGTGTGCACAGGCTGGTGTTAACCACTACCTTATGCCGTCTGAAAACAAACAAACAAACAAACAAACAAACAAACAAACAAAACACTCAGGTGGAGAAACACAACAGAAGGAGCAAAGCAGGTGGGAAAAGTCACATTTGTTTCTGGAAATTTCGCAATCTCTGACAGTTGTATGCCTCATTTATTTTTATTTAATATATCTTCAAAATGGCTATAGTATTACCAATATGAATAGAGGCAATAGTCTTTTTGTTACATCAGAAATATATGTGTGTGTGTGTGTGTGTGTGTGTATTAATGTTCTCTTTATGAGTAGTATGTCTTCTTAAGAAGGCTTAATAAGGAGAAATCATTTTACAGGGTCAATGCTGGGGCTAAGCAATTACATTTGCTATCTTTTTAATACTAGTGGTTATATTATTATTTTGCCTAATTGATTTTTTGAACCTTTTCAAAGGTGTCTGAAGACAAACCTTGAAATGTCCTGAGACTGACTTTTTAATACAAGGCAAATGCATTGCGGACTAAAGGAATAATTCCTTGCACCACATGCTGGGATACTGCAAAAAGCAAACAATTTCTGTTGATCTTCCACTGGCTTGAATACAGCAATTGAAGTTTATTGGAAAGATTTATGACGTGATACTGCAGGCTCTAATAAATGACTTTGGGAGGCTGGGAAAACTCACAAAAGTGCGAGTTATTACCTGAACCTCATAGGGGCAATTAGAAACACAACATAAGTGTTAAGCCAGCTGCAAGAAACACAATACATTATTAATTAAAGGCTTTGCCTATGTTTACAGAACAAGGTGGCAAAAATGCATGGAAAAGAAATCATCATACATTCAAACATGAAAGTCAAAGATTAGACTTAGAGAGCATTTTTTCACACAATCTGGAGATTTTGATGGGGTCAAATCACTCGGGAAAAGGACATTCAGAGGGATTCTCAAGATAATCTACCCAAATTGCTTTGCAGATCTAAAAGGGGAGTGCTGGAACACACACAGACCAGGGTCCTGAATAAAGCAGGGAAAAATTCTGCTCCTTCCACACCCTTCTTCCTCTTCTGAGGAACCAGCAAAATTCTCCTCCCCCAAGCCACATCCTTGGAATGGACATTTCTATATATGTTCAGGCAGATCAAGCTAACAACATTTTAAAATATTTTGTAGTAGGAGTATAACAGCCTTTCCTCAAATGCAGGCCTGGAGCTAATGCCATTGATTAAGGCTTTCCTTCAACGTCTCTGGTTTGGCGCTGCTCCTTTCCTGTGATGCATCCTATGGCAAATGACGTAAAACTCCCCCGCGTCTTTCTGGTATTGAGTGGGAGAGGGGGGCAGAGGATGGGAGGCAGTGAGATGCCAACAGAAGTGAGCTATTTTTATGATTTTCTGAACTGAGTCACAAAAAACAGGAATTGCCTCTGTGCACGTGTGCATGAGTGTTTAAGGTGTGTGTTCATGGAGGGCCTTGGGAATAAAGGGAGACGTGGATGAACGTTTAAAAAATGTATGGTTGTGGTGGTTTTTATCAGAATCTGTTTGGGCAAGAAAATAAGAACTGGAAGCAGATACACTTTGAAACATTTTTAGCCCATATCCTGCTGCTTTCGCATCGAAAACGGAGGACCATAAAACAACAAATAGTCATTAGATGCATACAGTTCTCCTCACTCAGTAAAATCGTCAACGTGTTGTGCAAAATAACAGCAACTTTTAAATTACGAAATTATTACGGCTTCCCATGAAAATTCTTTAACCCAAGATAAAGGAACATGGCAATAAAGAGAGCTAGGAGGAAGATTTTTCATGCCCTGCTCCTAGGTTCATAATTTAAATCCAGGCATAAACTGTGAATAAGCGAAAGTAACATTTGCATGCAGCATACATTTGAGTCTCAAAGGTAAAAGACAATGTTTAAAAACACATTTTTAATAAAGCATGTTATATAGAATTGACAAGTAGCAAAGTAAAGGTAGATTGCAAGAGCAAGTATTACACAATTACACCTTCTTTCAAAAATCACTTCTTGCTATGTGGTTCAAAAAAATTTTTAAAAAATAAGACCACAATCAGCTTTAGATAGTATTATAAGCAATAGATTAGTCTGCATGTCTCCACACAGCCACTAGAAAAGACGTTCGATGAGTACTTCTACCTATTCAGTGAGCCAAATCATCAAGCTTCAGCCTATCAGGGCAAAAAAAAAAAAATTTGTCACCATAAAATTTGACAAGATTGTGACAAAAATGTATAAAATACACTCGTCAGCATTCCCATTGTGAAAAGTACTAGAATTGGTGCAAGGCCTCAATTGCTAAGACATTTAATGTAATTACTTTTTTACGGTATTGTCTAGACTTTACAGAATTGGCAGAGTTTTTGTTATAAGAAATTAAATAAAGATGTAGTTGTTCATTCTTCTATTGTAGGAGCTCTGGCCCAGGCCAGCCACCTTCCAAAAGAGTGACTGCGGTTTAGCAAATTAACTGGGAGGTGACAGTGTTTATGGGTCAATGCAGAAGTAAACCTAGTGTTACGCTTAAGAGAATGTGTCCCTCGATGAGAAAACTGAAGAAAAAAAAAATTGTAGAGCAGGGATTCTCAAATGCTGTTAGTCACCTGAGAGCTTGTTTAAAAGTTTGATAAGAAATCTTTAAATAAAATGAATGTAAATTATATCGTAGTTTTTCTTCCTTGTTATAGCTTCTAAAGATTATAGGCTGGACATATTAAGTACTTGTTTTTTTAGGCAAAAATTGGAATAGCAATTTGACTATGACACTTTAATCGTTGAATTTCTCCCCTGGAGAAAAATTGTAGGAAAGACTATTTCTCCTAAAGAAAAACATTCTTCCTCTAGCTTTTAGAAGTAATGCAACAAGGGGGTGGGTGGGAAGACATCAACCAAAGATCTTGTATGCATGTATGTGTAACCCATGGACACAAACAGTAGTGTGGTAAAGGCCTGGGGTGGGGGGCTAGAAGGGGTCAATGGATAAAAAAAAGAGGACATATGTAATACTTTCAACAATAAAGATTTTTTTTAAAGCAGTGCAACAAAAACAGATGGTGTGGCTCTGTATTTGATTTTTTTTTTTTAATTTAAAAGCGGATTCCTTAACTCTCCTTAGAAACCATAGTAGCAAACTGGGGATTTCTATGGCCTTAATTTTACCAAGCCAGTCAGAGGTTAAGCTTTTGCTTCCATTGCTTCAAGAAGACCATGATATAATCAAGGGCAGATGTCAGTCAAAGCTTTCTGGAAATGTTAAGTCTGGAATACATTGTACTTCACCAGTAGGAGGATTTCTTTGCACATAAGTCTGCATTACCCCACTTAAAGCCAGGTTCATTTTTTTTTTCTTTTTGAGAAAGACCTGGTTCATCTCACAAGAGGCACAGACCTACAATGCTTGCCTGTCCTTTTGTAGTAGGTCTTGCAGACTTCCTGAGAAGCTTTAGATTTAGATTTAACAGCAGGCTTAGAGCAGATGCTTCATGTCTCCGTAATACCAAGTTTCATGCTGCTCACCTGATCCAAGTCAAAATCTTCCCACGTATTCACTTGAAATTTAGCATCTGAGAAGCAGCCACTGCACCCATCTCATTTCTAAGAGATGCCTTGTCGGAATTTCTGAACATTACGGATTTGTTTGTCTTTTGGAATTCTGAATGTGTTGAAAATCCCTTTTTTTAAAAGAAAATAACAATAAAAACTTACTGATTTTTCGTATGCGATACTTTTCTTGCCCTATGCAAAAAGAAACATTGTAGGGCCTTCTTTCACATGGCAAATAGAAGCTGAAATCACAATTAAGTGTGGATGCAAGTCCTTCCGAAAACCCCCAAAGAAAACACAGGTTCCCCTTATCTTTCACCTAAGCCCCCCTTGTCAGGTGTAAATCCCGAGGCAGGAATCAGAGACGCACACCTTACCTTGAACAAAAGAAGGTTGAAAAAGGAGATTCATTTTTTAAAATCCTACAATTTGAATGCAAAATACAGAAAGCATCTATTTCAGGTTGAGTGTAGAAGAGCGTAATCTTAGCTCGAGAGATTTTGGATTAAGAATCCTAATTCAGGTAATAGGGCAAAAGGTACTACCATGTATAGATCCATGTACATGAACCTTTTAGTTCACATATCAATCCTTGCAACTGCCACCTCCCCCATCTGGTTTAGTGTCATTTTCCTATATTTGCTTGATTCGTTTTTCTATTTCAGTTTTGCTTTCTGTAACTTTTTCATTAGCATTCAAGAAGAAAGACAGAAAGTATGCATTTGCAATGCCTCACAAAAAGGTGCTTTCACAATTTTTTTTGAAACATGCTTTTAGTTTAATGAAAGCGGGGACCTGTTACATTTTTAACATGTGCACCCACTTAGTTCTTCTTGGAGTAAGTGTTGAATTCCTGCTCTATTGTTGATGAAGAAGCCAATCTATAAGAACAGAGACAATGTGATCTTGTGCTTAAATTATTCTCACTTTCTCTCCCTTAAATGCAGACTTAGTACATTCTGATTTGTAGAATGCTTTCAAACTAAATATATTATGTGAAGGAAAAAATCAATAAAATCTCACTCAAGCTTACAAACTAAATATGACATGGAAAATGTTTAAGGACTCCAATATATACACATACACACATGCATATGGGCAAGGTAGAACCTGGGCCTAGGAACCAGGTATGTATTAAAAAACTATTAATCACAATACTGTTTACAGTTTATTTTTCGGGACAAACGTAATCATTTAAATTCATCCTCATAACTTTTAAAGATAATTGGTTTTTAAAATAGATGCTCTGCTATGTTAAGAAGAGGTGAATGTTATCTGCATGTAAGAAGAAAGTGGACAAATCCATTCCCACGGTCTAGCTATTATTTAAACATGAATGTATATTTCATTAAAGCAGGTTACTCAATAAAGTTATTGAATTGATTGATTTGGTAATAAAATAGACTTTTTAATACTGTTTCCTGTTTGGAATATAGTATAACACATATTCAGGGTAAGGTCTAAAAAACTAGTCCTTCTACTGTTAAAAAAATAAAAAACACTTTTCACTGTTGTAATCACTGATGCCACAATCCTTTAATTCCATTAAAGCTTTTTTAAAGAGATTTTGGGTAAGCTACTGCTGATTTCAGATCCATTGACTTAGTGTGGCTTTGATTAATGGCTGATACTTGAAATTAGAATGTGATAATAACAGGAATTAACATTTATTAACATTTAACATATGAAAGACACTGTTTTAAGCATTATACTCATCTCATTTAACCTTCACAATAACTCAAAATAGACAATATAATGATCCTCATTTTACAGATGATGAAACCAAGTCACAGAGAATTTAGCAAAGATCATACAGCTAACCAGTGGTAGAACTTGGATTAAAACCTTCTTTATTTCAAAGTACCTTAAACACTGTATTGCACAGCTCACAATAAAAGCTTTTTATCCATGAGATTATAATGTAAGGTGCGAAAATGAGGGATATAAATGATGATCCTTTTGATTGGGAAGGAAGAAACATTCTAATGCTTTACTTTTAAGACTTACTGAGACTGAATCAGTGATGTACTTAAAGCAAGTATAAAGTAAACCACAAATATTAGACCTTGCCTAACGATTTCCAAAGGTCAATATAGCTGTGGGTTATTTACAATGCAGTATGAAACAACCCGGATGGGAATGGAGACACGCCTATTCCATAAACACAGTTGGCAAAAGCAATTTTCTTTAGAAAATCCCTTCAAATGCCTTTAGAGAGGAAGAAGTACAGTCACTAAATCTTCATAAAAAAGTCTGCTGAACACAACTGAAAGTAGTCCTTCAAGTCTAGGCAGACACAGGCCACGAGAGCTGACACATTTTCTGTTTAAATAACCCCTCAAAAACTCCACTTGTTTACCAAAATCTATTCACACTTGTTGAGAAGCTTCTTTCTTCACTTATCTGAATGTGACAATGAATCAAAGTATCTTCTCTCGTCTGTTTCCAGATGTGATAATGGAGAAGCTCTGCTCCAAGCCGGAGGCTAGAGGATGACTTTTCAGTGCTATGTGGGAGGAAAGGCTAATTTTTCCAAGTAAAAATCCCTCCCTAAGGAGTTGTATTAATGAGGTCCTCAGCATTGCTTGACACTTCACTATGCTAATTATTTCAAGCTTACTGGCAAGATTTTCCCAGTGTCCTGTGCTAAGGAGATCACCCACATGAACTGTAATTCAGTCCCCGCTTGCTATTTTCACAAAACATGGGGCTTTGTTCTTTTGTTTGTCTGTTAGGAAGGCATTTTTATCTCATCTGACGGGATCTGTTCAAATCGAAGGAATGTGCACAGAAACCACTAGCAGCCGATTGCTTGTTCCAGATGTGTTCCTCAGTGCTTGGTAGGGCAAATACTCCTTTCTAATTCCCAGGGGTGGCATCCATTAACATATATCCTTGAGGAATCAGGCTTTTCTTTCCTAACATGGGACACAAGGACACACACACATGGAGACACATACATGCACACACACCCCAAAACCTTTGCCTTCCTATAGCTTTCATTCTAGAATGGGGAAACAGAAAATAACTTAGGTAAATACTATATAGATATAGATAGATATAGATATAGATATAGATATAGATATAGATATAGATATAGATATAGATATAGACATAGACATAGATATAGATATATAGATACATACATAGATATATAATACATAAAAAAGGAGAAAAGTGTGAGTGAGTCACACTGAAAACTATAGTGGCAAAAGATCTCACCAAAAAGCTGGCCTTATAACATCAAAAGTGATTAGGAAAGAGCCACGTGAATGTCTCAAAGAAACATGTCCTAGACTCAGGAAAGCCCACAAACAAGGGCTCAGAGGTGGAGGCAAGATGGCATAATTCAGGAGGCCAGTGTGATTAGAATAAAGAAGCAAGTAAACGAGTGGGTTGGGGGAGGTGGAAGAAGGTAAAGGAGGGATAAATTGTGGAAGGAGACTTGACTTGGGGTGGTAAATACACAATACAGTATACAGATGATGTATGACAGAATTTCACATCTGAAACTTGTATAATTTTATTAACCAACATCACACCAATAAACTCAATTAAAAGAAAAATAAGTAAAGAAATGTGTATGTGTGTGTGGATGAAGGAAGATCATGAGATCATACAGGAACTTATAGTTCAGTGGAAAATTTTGGATCCTACTCTGGTGATATGGGGAATGGTGATATGAGTGATTCTAAGCAGACAATTGACATAACATGATTTATTTTTAAAAGATCATTCCCAGCTTCTATGGGAATTGATTAAAATGCAGAGAACAATTAGTAGGCTAGTGAAAAAGTGAGAAATGGTTCAACTCCAATTACATTTAAAGAATAATCAAATTATATTAAGGTAGCCCTGTAAGATTTGATGCTATATTGAATGTGAGGTGCTGGATAAAGAAAAGACTCAATAAGACTCCAAGGTTTGGGGAAAAGCATCAGGAATTATAATTGCCATCTTTTGAGATGAATAATATCATAAATATATTTTATAGGAATATCAGATTAATTTTGGACAATGAAAGTTTGTACAAGATTGGGTAGTAAACCGGAAATATGAGTTTAGAATCTGGAGATAAAGTTTACAAGTATTACATTCAATGGTATTTAAAGTCATGAGAAAGCATGGAGTTTTTAGTGGAGTGAGTATAGATGGAAAAGAAAAGAGGCCCAGCACTGGCCTCTAATAATTAATAATCAGGGAGATGAGGAGGAACCAGCAAAGGGGACTATGAAGAAGCCATCAGAGTGTGTGGCTCTAGAAACCAAGTGAACAGTGTTTTGAGGAGGAGAATGATAACCCATGTAAAATGCTGCTGGTAGAACATGAGATGGACTGAGAATTGACATTCATGACCACTGTTGACCTTAATAAAAATATTGGATGTATTATTTTCCTAACTAAATTCTACACTCCTGAACTTGTCGGAATTGCCTTAGACCAGCAACTGAAACAGAATAAAATTCCAAAGTTCTTTTGTGTTTACATTGTCTGGAACTCTGCACATCATTTGCATATACTGTATGGTATTTCAATATAGAACATAGGGATCTTCTCAAGAAAGATCCTTCCCACTGTTAACACCTGGAACCAGAACAAAACAATAGAACCATAAATCTTTGGAATTGAAAGTGAACTCAGAATTCATGCATTGGGCAGTTTTCTTACTTGATTGCATAGAAAGACAGGCTGATGAAGATTAAATGATTTATCTAACAAAGGAGCAAAAGAATCCAGAATGCCTAAATCTCAATATGTTGTTATTTTCCTTTATTATGATACCCATGCAAATTAATTTCAATTAACCTAAAAATTTAATTATATGTTCTTTTAAGGCAGATGCCCTCTCTTATAGCCATAGTACCTCATACAATAAAGAATTCAGTTCAGAACTTTACTACTTTGAAAATCAGGTTTACTGAAATACAATTTACATACAGGAAAATATTCTTTTTAAAATGTATAATTTGGTAAGCTATGACAAATCAGCATGGCAACCTAGATATAAAACAATTCCATCAGCTTAAAAGTCCCACTGTGTTCCAATATGGTGAATCCTCTCCTCCCACACCAGTCCTTTATAACCAATTATCAGATTTTTCTCCTTAAAGTTTTCCTTTTCTAGAATGTCTTATAAATAAATTCATACATATTACTATTTAACATTGTTTCACAGGTTAACTTAAAATGTGTGTAAAGTATCTGTCCTTCTCACTGCCCCAATTTTGGTCTTCAGATATTCCCTATGAGGAATTCAGCAACCAGAAATCCTTAGCCCATCTGAATTTGTTCAATCACTGATTTATAACTCCTCATACATTTATCAAACATTTATTGTCCATAACAATATTAAAAACTCCTTCACTATATATATATATATATATATATATATATATATATATCCTATTTTTGAACTATCTCTTCCTCCTTATATTCTTCTGAACATTCAGCATTGTGCCAGTGATATTAGTCTTAAAATCAATGGTTGATTTATTGAAAATGTAGCAGCAACATTAACCATCAAATCATAATGTTGATTCTCAGCAGTCCTAAATTTCAGTAGTAGCATTTGCATCTAAAATTAGCCCACTTGAATAAATACATTATCTTCTTTTTCCATCTAAAATCTCTTAGTACCACAGACATATATTTCCCAAGTTTTCCCTCCCATGTGCCATTAAGTATATAAGATGTGACATCTGGCCTTGCGCCAGAAAGAGGAACTGACAGGATTTGAAATCCTGGCGATCTTGCTATTTCTCTTTCAAGAATTTTTTTTTTTTTCAGACTGAGCCAGAAACCGAAAAGACAAAACTGGGACAATCCATTGACAAGAGAGCAAGGAAAAATCATGTCTTTTTGCATAAAAACCTATTAACTCGAGAATCTGGCTTTAATATTAATAGATTTGGTTACAGTTAAGCTTTAAAGTTAATGACATTCTGTAGCTGATCTAAGAACATGAATACCATGTTGCAGATGGGAACAGAAACTAGCAATAAAGAAAAAAATGTTTGTAGAGTTTAAAACACACACATACCCATGCTCACACCCATGCCAGGGTCATAGGAAAGAACCTGGGTATTTTTTGGAAGTGACCTTTTTGAAGAAGTTCACATTATTCACCATTTTGCTGTGCTTTTCTGTGGTATAACCTAACTAAGAGTTTTTAACAAAAGGTTGCTTTCTGTTCTGGAAAATTATTAGTGACCTGTTTACTGCAGTAGGAAATATTATGTTGTTCTAGCCTAGAGACCATAGAAAGAGAACAAAGAACAATAACAGAGAAAGGGAAATTATAGTCTTAAGAATAAAAACATATTCCCTCCATTTTAGCCCCTAGACTGACTACTAATTTGCTGACTCTGGCTAGGGTTTTAAATATATGCCTTTTCAGGCTACAATTTTAATATAAAAATTGACATATTGAGCATGCAGTACACATTAGAACATTGCTCTTTCTCTGCAGATGTTTGATTGCCCTTGACTAAATGTAAAAAAAACAAAACAAAACAAAAAAATAACAACAATAAAAAAAAAAACACAACCCACCTTTTCTGCCTTTTTTTTCTGTCTGTAATTCACCTTCTTACATAGTTAATTATTGTTTCATCACTTACAACATATGCTCTGTTTAAGTCATAGCTTCAAGTTCAGTTCTGCAGATAACAGAAAAGTCTTGCAATACACTAAATGTAGGAGATCATTGGCTGAACAAATGCTTAGTACTGCTGATACAACTGATATGGCTGCATTTTCTGCAAATTTTCAGAATATACCACTTCAGAAAAGTTAAGAAATAATGAAAACAAAAATAGAGGGTGAATAATACGCCCTCTTTAGAGTCGGTATACTTTACCACTAAACATTCATTTTTAGCCCACATCCTTGAAGCATATGGAGAGCAGTTTCCTTATTTGTTTTTTTCTTTTCTTGAAGAGGGCCTCTCATTAACATTAATTGAAACTATGCCCAGAAAAAGCCATTAACATTAATGGAAGCGATGCATAGAAAAAGCCCTAGATTAGTTTTTGGTCTTTTAAAGAGCTTCTGCATTGCTGTCTGTCCCAAAAAGACAGAATGGGAGGCTACTAATCACATTTTGCCTCATCTCTTTAAATTATATATTTCATTAGGTTAGATTTAATAAATCCCGAATTGGAGACAGCGTAAGGAAATTTGAGCTGCAATAATATTTACTCTCCCAATAAGCCAAGAGCTTTCACAAACCATGTATCTTATTGAAAGTCACCGGGCAAGTTATAGGACCATGATTCTCGTGAGCATCTTCTTTGTGCCTGCAATTAGGCTGTCTGCCAGAAGTTGAAATGATTAGCAGTAAATATAAATTTCATAGCTCTGCTTTTCAGCTCCCCAGTCACTCTCAGTCCCTCCATCCACTGGGAAGATAATGGAATCAGAGCCTATCAACTGAATAAATGACATTAACGGAACCAGCTAAGGCATGGGGGAACCTTAGAAGGGCAAGGCAAAGTAAACAAACAGAAACACATTGTTTACTTAGTACTCCATCTTTGCACCAAACACTGCTGCAATTTAAATAAATAAATAAATAAACCCTCAAGGCATTATTAAAATCACAAATGAGCTAATTTTTTTTTTAAATGCTGCTTGAAAAAGGTGTGGGGATATTTTTGTCTCTTGAAATAGGACTGTGAAAACATTTTAATTTCAAATATTATTCTCTCTAGTCAACTTACTGGGAGTTGGGCTTTCTGAGATTTACCAGTATTCTCTCAGCTTTTTCATATCGTCATTAGGGTTTCACAGAAAACTGGCAATAGGTTACTGCTTTTAATAATCTTCTAGACAATTCACTGTGCATCTTATCACTTATCAGTCAATATAGGAGATGGAAGAACTAGAAGACAGCAGAGAGAAGGAACTCTTGTGACACGGTTGCAGAATGATGAGGAAGCAGACGAAATATGAAAGCCTTCGTGTTAATTTGTTTTTGAACATATCAACAATAGCCTCTAAGGCTTAAGTCATAGCAAAATAATCCTCAGATTTTCATCTAGGGTAATAAAAAGTCAGAGAAGATAAGAAGCAAAAGAAAAAGAGGAGGAAGGAGCAGTTCTCAGGTTGGCTTGATGGTGAAGAGCTGTTACACGCGTCCACAGGAGCATCGAGTGAACGCGAGCCCTTCCCTAACTTCACTGCACTGTTCTTTCTCTCAGTGACTTCTTTCATCCTGTCTTCAGAGGTTTCTTCCTCCATCACTATTCCATATGTAAAGTGGCTGATAGTTTGGTTACCTGGGTAAGAGAAGGATATCTAAGACATGGCAGTGTAATCAAAGTTGTAAAAGCTACCAGGTTGAACAGAGATGCTTTTGAGCTTTACCATGAGACCTTGGATGTTTGTTTTGCTCTATATGTTGTGGCACGTGGTAGGAGTCATAACTGAGAAGATACATCTGAGAAGATGTAAGTTTGGTGGTATCAGAACATGAGGATATGGGGAAAAAGAGAAGGAGAAAGACAATGAGTCATGATG
>PVJC01016899.1:0-33176 GCA_004026665.1 Murina feae | reverse complement strand
GTCCTGCGCTGTCCCGCCCTGCAGCCGCTCTGTGCACTCGGGAGGTCCCTCAGCCCGGCCTGTGCCCTCTCGCAGTCTGGGACCCCTCGGGGGATGTCCACCTGCTGGCGTGCCTGACCAGCCTGGGTGAGGGGCTTTAAGGCTGCCCACAGCTCCCATTGACCCAACGTCCCAGCAAGGCTGGCTGGACGCAGGTTTCCTATAATTGATGCTGTTCCTTTAAGGCGGCCTTTTACTAACGAAGCCTCCTGTCTGCCTCACCTCGAGGCTTCTATAATGAAACAATTGTTACACTTAATTGTTGCAAATGTGTGTTTATGCTTCAGGCCAAAGGCTAAGGAACCAGCGAGCAGATAGTTTTGCTTTCGCTCCTGCTGCAACGGACTCTGCCTAAACGTTTACTCAGGTCCGTGAGTGGCGGCCGCCATGTTGGCTGGGCTAATTTGCATACAGGCGTTCTGATTGGCTGTGGGCGTCCCGGAGAAACGGTTAATTTTACTATTCCGCTTTTATTAGTTTAGATGCCCTCCCAAAAGGCTATAAAAATGATCAATCCTATCAGCACCTCAATCCTATCATGTCCATACATGTGCTGATAGAATGCCAATTTCCCTATACTCCAGATAGGACTGAAAATAGTTTTGAACTCAAGGGCCCTCCAAAAAGGCCTAAAGAACCCATTGGTTAAAAATTTATAATTACTATTTATAATAGCACAGACAACATTTGTATATACAGCTTCTGTCAAGGTCTGTAAGTATTATTTTGGACTACAGATTCCATAGTGACTGTGGCTGTATCTATTCACGTACACAAATATTGTCCACAATGTCTACACACAGTGCCCTGCTCATAGTCATCACATTAATATTGGTTGCATTAACATACTACAATACAAAGAAACTATTTTGGTTAAGAGGGAGTAAATGGACAATACATGATTGTAGGCAAATTTGGAAGGCTTCATATTTGACCAGGATCCTAAAAGATGTTTAGAATTTTATTATGTACCAGTGGCCCCGTGCACAAAATTTGTGCACGGGGAGGGGGTGTTCCTCAGCCTGGCCTGCACCCTGTCCAATATGGGACCCCTCAAAGGATGTCCTACTGCCAGTTTACAGGGATTAGGCCTAAATCGGCAGTCGGACATCCCTCTCGCAATCCGGGACTGCTGGCTCCTAACCACTCACCTGTCTGCCTGATTGCCCCTAACCACTTTGCCTCCTGGCCTGCTCACCCCCAAATGCCCCCTCGCCAGCCTGATCACCCCCAACTGCCCCCTTGCTGGCCTGCTTGCCCCCTCTTTCCCTCCCCACTGTCCTGCTTGCCCCCAACTGCCCCCCTGCTGGTCTGCTTATACCCAAAGGCCCTGCCCCCCACCAGCCTGATCACCCACAACTGCCCTCCCCTCTTGGCCTCTAACCGCCTCTACCTTGGCCCCGCCACCATGGCTTTGTTCAGGACAAATGTCTGGAAGGTCAGGTCTCCTGGAAGGTTTCCCAGTCTAATTAGCATATTATCCTTTTATTAGTATAGATAGAGGCCTGGTACACAGGTGGGGTCTGGCTGGTTTGTCCTGAAGGGTGCTCTGGATCAGGGTGGGGGTTCCCTTGGGGAATGGGGCAGCCTGGGTGAGGGGCCAGAGGTGGTTTGCAGACTGGTCATGCTCCCATGGGGTGATGGTCCCCGTGGGGGCAGGGGGGAGGCCAGTCTGGGTGAGGGGCTGAGGGCTGTTTTCAAGCTAACCACACCCCCTTCAGGGGTGGGGGTCCCCGCTGAGGTGCCTGGCCAGCCTGGAAGAGGGGCTGATGGCTGTTTGCAGGCTAGCCACAGCCCCTTCAGGATGGGGGTCCCCGCTGGGGTGCCTGGCCAGCCTGGGTGAGAGGCTGAGGGCTGTTTGTTGGCTGGCCATGGCCCAGGGCAACCCAAGCTCCCAGGTCCTCCTTGAGTGGAGGCCACAGAGGCTGGAAGTAGATATCTGGGATTTATTTGTCTTATATAATTGAAACTCTGTAGCCTTGAGCAGAGCCCACAGCTGGCCAGGCAGGCAGGAAGCTTGGCTTCCTCCATTACCAGGAGGCAACGCAAGCTTCCTGTTTGCTCCAGCTCCAAGGCCGTGGCCATCTTGGTTGGGTTTATTTGCATATTGCGCTCCCGATTGGCTGGTGGGCATGGTGGGTGGGCGTGGCTTGTGGGTGTAGTGGAGGTACGGTCAATTTGCATGATTCTCTATTATTAGATAAGATGTTGGGCTAAGAGTATGCTAGTCATAGTAAATCATCATCCATGGCATCAAGGAACAAGTTATGTTCACAATCACTACTGCAATAGTTTAGTTTGGCTTTAGTGTAGGTAAGTAAGAGATTATGAGGAGGTAAAGATAATATAGATAGGCTGAAAAATCTTCAGTGGAGCTTATCTTTTATTTTAGAGACAAAGGCCAAATTGAAAATTCATGGTTTCAATTCCTTACACCACCATTTACTTGATGGGCTTGGATAAATTTCAAGTCCCATTCTGCTCATACTTCACAGGGTTATAATAGTTTTAATGAGATAATCACTTTACGTGTTTTCTTGTTTACTGTCATTCCTCTAGACTGTATTATTAGCTTTGTCCCTAAAGCTACTACTTACAAAGGTCTCCTAACTGGTTTTCCCACTTCTTTTGTCCTACTCTCATTCCTCTCTCATCCATTCTCTATAGTTAACAGTAAAATGCCCAAAACACAAATCGGATCACATCACTCTCACTGTTTAAACCCTTTATTGCTCCCCACTGATTCCAAAACAAACAAACAAACAAACCCTAAACTTCTTAACACAGAATACATTTTGCATTTGCCTACCTTCTACCTCACTTGGCACTATTCTCTCCATTCCTTAGTACATGTAAGCACAATGGTCTTCCAGCAAAGCCTTTACACATTATTCCTTCTTCCTGGAAAAAACTTTGTCTGGCACTTTTTGCAAACTAGCACAGCTTCTTCAGACAGAAGAAGAGATCTTTAAATTTCACTTCCTCAGTGATCTCCCCTGATCACCCTCCTCCCAATCTATATTAGATAATCACTAAACTGCATCCTATATTTTTTCTTTGGGCACATAATCACAACTCAGAATGTGTGTGTGTGTGTGTGTACATGTATATATTTATTTTGATAATGTATTTACCATACATTCCCGATTGCACAAACCACATTTAAGCCAGCACACACAGTAATTTTTAAAATTTGTAGTTCTTGTTGTTATACATGGCTTTTGATCTGATTAGACATTTATTTTACGATGTGAGAGTCCCATTAAAAGCATGCGATAATTATCAACAAAAAGTAATCAGAGTCTGAATTACTATTGATAGATTTAATGCCTTCACAATGGCCCTGTAAGGTAGCAAGGAGGAAGCTAAGTTCTGAGAATATAAATGGTCACTCTGAAAAAGAGGAAATCCTAAGCAATGACAAAACCTTAAACATTTAATTTTAACTTAAAACTATAAAAATGAACATTCATTCTCCAATCTTTGATATAGGGCCAGGGATCTTCCTTTCAATATGACTCACACCTAATTTGGCATCAAATATTTTTTAAGTGGGCAATACCAGTTAACCTGATCAGCTGGGTAAGTGAAAGTCAGCAAGAAAACTTAAGTTAGTTTCACCTTTGAGTCTATGGATGCAATGACAAAAACTGAACAGGTTACAATGCGATGGCCAAACCCATGGTTTAAAAAATAGGTTCCACACAGGAGACTCTTTATTGGGATTGTAGGCAGGTTACATTAATTAGTAATGTATTAACCGAGAACATTACAAAAAAATCAGATTTTTCATATTAAACATTTACAGAGGCACCCTCACCTAGGGTTCATATCAGGAAGTTATGTATGGTCAAAAGGTATATTGAAGACTGAACATTCCACACTTGAGAGCACTTTGATGGTGGAATTCTCACTCTTCTTGCACATTCACCTTATTGTGACATACCACAGCTTACAAATTGTGACATACTACAGCTTACAAATACTAAGTAAATGTATGGATTATATTACCTAGTTAACTAAAGTAAACTTTTCAAAATAGACAAGAGGCTTAAAAAGAATTCCTACAAACAAACTTCAAACCTCATATTGAAGATAACACTACTGCTGATATAAAAAGAATGTCAAAGCTGACACTTTGCCTACTCACAGTACAAGCTATTTGTCAGCCACAATATAGGATAAAAAGAATGATCTAATCCAGTGATTCTCAACCACAGGTGATTTTGCCCTCAGGAGACATTTGGCAGCATATTTTTTAAAATATATATTTTAATTTTTTATAGAGAGAGGAAGGGAGAGGGATAGAGAGCTAGAAACACTGATGAGAGAGAAACAATCAGCTGCCTCCTGCACACCTCCTACTGGGTATGCTGCAACCAACAAGGTACATGCCCTTGACCAGAATCGAACCTGGGATACTTCAGTCCACAGGCCAATGCTCTATTCACTGAGTCAAATCCGTTAGGGCTGGAGACATTTTTGATTGTCACAAATGAAGGGAGGGGACTATTGGCACCTAGTACGTGGAGACCAGGGATGCTAGCAAACATCCTGCAATGCACAGGATGGCCGCCCACAAACAAGAATTACCCAGGACAAGATGTCACAGTATCTAGGTTGAGAAATACTGACCTAATCATTCCTGACAAGAAACTGGCTACTTTAAAAAAATTATCCAGCCCTAACCGGTTTGGCTCAGTGGATAAAGCGTCAGCCTGAGGACTGAAGGGTCCCAGGTTCGATTCTGGTCAAGGGGATGTACCTTGGTTGCAGGCACATCCCCAGTAGGGAGTGTGCAGGAGGCAGATGATGGATGTTTCTCTCTCTCATTGATGTTTCTAACGCTCTATCTCTCTCCCTTCCTCTCTGTAAAAAATCAATAAAATAAAAAAAAATTTTTTGATTATTCAAAATATGGATTTGCATCCCCTATTGTTAATGATGAACCTTGCCCTTAGGGAAGTATGGCCTGAGATATTAACTAGAGACAAAGCCATCACAACTTTTGTTTCATTTTGTACAGTAGTACACATATAATTTATAAATAAAACAGACACACAGTAATAATGGCCATGAGTTCAAACTACTCCTGATAGAGTACAAAATTCTTTAAGTATGGAGACTACAGATTCAAACAACAAAAGCTAATAAAGAGATATCAGTACACTCATACATGTGGAGTTTATAAAAATTTATAATCCAAGCTAAAAGAAAAAAACCTCATAAAACTTCATTTTATTCTCTAGGACAAGCACTGCTCAAGATATTAAACAGATTTAAAATAATAATCCAGATTTAAAACCATTAGCAGAAAAACAACTGAAGGTGGCAAAGGTATAAAGAGAACACCACCAGTTGTCAATTGTGGTTAGCAACCTCACGAAAACAGGAGCTGCAGATTATACAACAGGACATGCAGAGGCTCTGATCACATGATGGTCAAGAGCATGGCCTCCAGAGTCACAATGTCTGGGTTCAAAGCCCAGATCTTTAACTTAAGCAGCATGCCAATTGCATAACTTTTCTAAACCTATTTCTTCATTTACAAAAGGGGGATTACAATACCTAACTCTTAGGGCTCTTTTGAAGATTTATGGTATAGCATAGTAGTTAAGAGTACAGGCTTTAAAATCGGAATTCCAGTTCTGTCACTTATTAAGCTCTGTAACGTTGGACCAGTTACTTAATCCCCAAGTGTCAATTTCTTCATCTATAAAACAGAGTTAGCTTGACATATTCCTATTATTTAAATAATACAAACTACATAGAGTTGATCTGAGAATCAAATGGGATTCTCAATGTCTGGCATAAAGTACATAATTAATAAAGTAACATACTCAAAAAGTGAACTAAAACAGTTCATTATCTTGAATAATTATAAAATTAAGTGGCACATTATTTCTGTAAAACATTTTTGTGGATCAATAAATTATTTCTATGTTCAAAAGCAACTATTTTTTAAAATATCTAATGATAGATATGCTTTTATTCATCCAAACTTACCAAATCCCACTATATGAATGTCTATTCTCTCAAAGATCTGAGCTCACAGTAAGGTAGAAGTACATAATCATAACTACTGCAACATGGTCAGTTCAAATAATCAATATGAGCATAAAATGTTGTAAGAGCACCAAGTAGGTATGATCAAGGTGGGGAAGAGGGGAGAGGAGAGGAGAGGAAAAGTAGTTAAAGAAAGTTTCTTGGAAAGATAACCAGAACTGAATTCTAAAGGATGAGTACAGTGTCCTGAAAGGGGTATATAAAGGATATTTTCGGTGAGGCAATTCTTTGCTGTGCAAGAATTTAGGTGCATTGTGTTCTTGGTCTGTGGGCATTAAATGCCTAATAGCATCTCCTAATCTTTTTGACAATCAAAACATTTCCAGAAGCCTCTCAATGGGGCAGGCTCCTCATTCAGAAACCACTGAAGGGAGAGGGGAGGAAGAAAGCACTCAGCCAATGCATTCCTAGGAAATGCAAGATTTTGGTATTACAATAGCATTTTCTTAAATGTTTCACAGCATGTTAATACACACTGTACATAAGCAATGTTTCATAGTCAAGGAAGTTTAGGAAATTCTAATTTAAACAAAAGTTGTTTTTTTACTATAGTTCGTCTCATTCTTTAATATACGACGCCCAATTATGAAATCCCAATATGGGGTGTAAACTACAGGTATCTCTTGCTCACTAAATAGATTCACATACTTTTTAGATAAACCTCTTAATATGAAAAATGGAAAATCAAATTAATATTCAGATAACACAGTATCCTCATTATTTGAACTCAGAAACTGAACAGTGAGGAACTTTTGTAATTTCCCTAATTGTTAACTATGGAACCTATCTATGAGAGAATACTTTGAGTGATTAGTACGCTATTGTATATGTTTTGTAAAATACCATGCCACAGCATTTAGAATGCAGCAAGAATTGCTGATGGATACAGGTAGAGATGTAGAAAAGAACAAGATCACTGAAGACCCAAATATGACATATTATGGAGTTTTTACCTGATTTAAGCATTGGCTTTTGAAGTACAGCCAGACCGCTCTATCTCCATCCTTTTCCCCACCCATCTCTGGAACAAAATATTATGGGGTGAAACTACATAAAATAAAAGCAGTTACTTTCTGAAAGGAAGAACTGGTAATTTTCTGATTCATGATAGGAACTAGTTCCTTTCTAAGAATGACAACTAAACATAAGATACAAAAGGTTAAAAGAGAATTTTTAAAAAGTCTAAATGGGATATTAAAAAAAAAAAAAACTAGACTAAAACACCAAAACAAGTCCTATGTTCATTTTTTAATTGGACTGTCATTTTTTTTTTTAATTTGACAATCTAAAGAAAAAGAGGTTAGTGTCCCTGACTAGTCAGGTATTGCATGTTTTAAAAATTCTGGCAACACAGGTTGAAAATTGCTGCACTAGGGCAATGATCAATTCTCAAAGTATGATTCCTGGACTAGCAGCACCAGCACCCCCTAGAACCTTGTTGGAAATACACCATCCCATTCCTACTGAATCAAACTTGAGGTGTGGGTCCTAGCAGTCTGTTTTAATAAGCCCTCCTCCAAGTGATTCTGATGCACAGACAGTCAAATTTGACCACCAATGCTCTAAGGTAATGTCTAGAAGTGGTACTGCTGGTTGTAGAACATCCTATTGTTTTCCATAGTGGTTTTTCCAATTTACACTACTATCAGCAGTGGAAGAGCTCCCAATGTTTCATATTCTTACCAATGCTTGATACTGTCATGTTTCATTTCTGCCAGTTTAATTTATACAAAATGGTCTCTTGCGCTTTTAATTTATATTTCCATAATTGTTAATGAGGTTTTAACCATGTTTTCATATGTTTATTGGTTATTTAAATTTTTTTTAAATCTAATGACTGTTCAGGGTTTTTGCCCTTTTCCTTCTATTTGGTGTTCTGTCTTTGTTAGGGACTCATAATTCTCTCTATATATTTTTCAGACCAATCATCCATTCATTTTGTGTTGTGGTAGGTAACCTTTAAAATGGCCCTCATGGTCTTCACTTCTTGGTATCTAAGTCCTTGTACAACCTCTTCCCCTTTAATGTGGGCTGGACTGATTGTGTTGTTAAGCAGCAAGTTAGAACAGAATATGGCAGAACTGATAGTATGTCACTTCTAAGATTCGGTTATAAAAAGACTGTGGCTTCCATCTTAAGAAGTCTCTCTCATCCCCTTCTGGATCTTTTACTATGGGAAAAGCCAGCAGCCATGCTGTGAAGTGGCTGTGTGAAGAAACCCATGTGAGTAAATTAGGCAGTGCATCTTCTGAGACCTGCCACAACTAGAAGAGAGAGCACAGAAGTAGGTTCCTCTCAGTCCAGCCATAAGATAACTGCAGGCCTAGCAGACACCTTGACTGCAGCCTCAAGAGAGACCCTGAGCTAGAGCCACCCATCTAAGCTGCTTGCAGATTCCTGACCCACAGAAACTGAGATTGATGATTACTATTTTCAGCTGCTCAGTTTTAGAATAATTTATTACACAACAATAGGTAACTAACACATGTGTATTGCAAATATCTTCTATTCTGTGCCTTGTCATTTTTATCCTAAGGTCTTAATAAACAGAAGATTGAATTAATAATTAATATGTTTAATGTAGTCAAGTTTAACGATTTTTGTATGGTTAATGTTTTCAGTCTTAAGAAATCCTTGCCTGCCTGGACGGCATGGCTCAGTGGACCTATGAACCAGGAGGACTGGTCAGGGCACATGCCTGGGTTGCGGGTTCGATAACCAGTGTGCAGGAGGCAGCCAATCAATGATTCTCTCTTATCACTCATGTTTCTCTCTTTCTCCCCCTTCGTTCTCTGAAATCAATAAAAAAAATATTTTTTAAAAGAAACCTTCACCTGACTTGGGCTCATTAAAGCCCCCCTTAAAAAAAAAAAAAAAGCTTTTTCTTTTTTAACCTACAATCTACTAAGAATTGATTATTATGCAAACGAAGAGGTGAGGTCCAACATCATTTCTTTAATATGGTAAGCAACTACTCCAAGCAAGTATTTCCTTTCCCAACTACCTTGCCAGGTATTCATCCACCTAACCCCATGTAAACATATAAAAGTCATTAGCAACCTCTACCTATTTAGTATTACCTGTCAGTTTGTTATTCATCTTCCCTTTTCTTTTTTTGTTAATCTTCAATCAGTATATTTGCCATTGATTTTTAGAGTAGAAGGGGGTGGAAAGGAAGGGGGAGAGGGGAAGAAGGAGAAGGGAGAGAGGGAGGGACGGAGTGAGGGAAGGAGGAAGGGAAGGAGGGAGAAAGGGAGGAAGAAAGGGAGGAAGGAAGGCTATAATCCAACTCACATCTTAAAGACCTATCTAATCTAATAAAAGAGCAATACGCAAATCAACCCTCACTCCCTTGTACCTACACCACGCCTACCAGCCAAGCCATGCCCACCAGCTAATCAGAGTGGCAATATGTAAATTAACCCAGCCAAGATGGCGGCCAGCAGCCATGGAGCTGGAATAAGCAGGAGGCTTGCCCCAGTGATGCAGGAAGCTAAGGTTCCTGTATGCCTAGGCTGGCTCAAGGCAACAAAGTTTCAATTATAGAAGATAAACCTCAGAGACCTGCTTCCAGCCTTGGACTCAAGCGCTGGGAGCCTGGGTTATGAGGGGCAACCTGACCTGGGCTCCGGTTAAAGCAACAAAGTTTCAACTTTAGAAGTTAAATAAATTCCAGCCAGCCTCGCTGCAAACGGCCATCAGCCCCTCACCCAGGCTAGCCAGATTCCCCAGGTGTGGACACCCACCTTGAAGCGGATGTGGCCAGCCTGCAAATAGCCATCAGCCTCTCACTCAGGCTGGCCAGGTACCCCAGCAGGTCCCCCCTCCCTGAAGGGGCTGTGGGCAGTCTGAAAACGGCCCTCAGCCCCTCACCCAGGCTGGCCAGGCACCCCAGTAGAGACCCGAACCCTGAAAGGGCTGTGGGCAGCCTGAAAACAGCCCGCAGCACCTCACTCAGGCTGGCCAGGCACCCCAGTAGGGACCCGAACCCTGAAGGGACTGTGGGCAGCCTGAAAATGGCCCTCAACCCCTCACCCAAGCTGGCCACACCTCCATGGGGTGAGGGTCCCCACTGGGGGGCTTGGTCAGCCTGCAAACTGCCACCAGCCCCTCACCCAAGCTGGCCAGGCATGCCAGCAGGTGGACATCCCCCGAGGGGTCCTAGACTGCGAGAGGGCACAGGCCGGGCTGAGGGACCCCCCCGAGTACACAAAGTTTTGTGTACAGGGCCCTAGTCCTATATAATAAAGCGACAATATGCAAATTGACCGTCGTGCCCTCAAACAAGATGGCTTCCCCCATGTGCTCAAAGATGGTCATCACAAGATGGCTATCAGGGGAGAACAGTTGTGGGTGACCAGGCCTGCAGGGGAGGGCAGTTGGGGGAGACCAGGCTAGCAGGGGAGGGAAGTTAGGGGTGACCAGGCCTGCAGGGGAGGACAGGTGGGGGCAACCAGACCAGCAGGGGAGGGCAGTTAGGGGCAACCAGGCTGGCAGAGGAGGGTAGTTGGGGGCAATCAGTTGGGGGTGACCAGGCCTACAGGAGAGGGCAGTTAGGGGTAACTGAGCTGGCAGGGGAGGGCAGTTGAGGGTGTCCAGGCCAGCAGGGGAGGGCAGTTGGGGCGATCAGGCCGGCAGGGGAGCAGTTAGGCATCGATCAGGTTGGCAGGGGAGTGGTTAGAGGGTAATCAGGTTGGCAGGCAGAAGCAATTAGGGGCAATTAGGCAGGCAGGAGAGTGGTTGGGAATCAGCAGTCACGGATTGTGAGGATTGGGCCTAAACTGGCAGCTGGACATCCCCCAAGGGACCCCAGATTAGAGAGGGTGCAGGCTGGGCTGAGGGACACCTCCCACATCCCAGTGCACAAATTTCGTGCACCGGGCCTCTAGTTTAAAATAAAGCCTGTCTATTTCTAGTTTTTCTAGTGTTAAAAGAAATTTATAAAACTAATGGAAAATATATAAAAAAGAATATTAAAACGAAGAAAAAATTTAAATATAAACATCAAAAATTAAAAATAAATTAAAGTAATTAGGTTTGTAGGTAGTCTCGGTACTCATCTGGTATTTTATGGTCTATTAAAATCCCTAGATATCACTAGAAATAAATTTGAATATGATCTTTAGGTGGGAATCATGCCTCATATTCACCAAAGTAATAACAAGGGCTCAGTACTACCTCAAATATAGCAAGCATCCAAATTTCTTGACAGAAAAAATAAAGAAGTCTCCCCTTCTTATTGTTCTTTAAGAATATCTAAGCAGTTCTTAACTCTTTCTACTTCCATAGGAACTATTAATCAAGTTGTCAAGTTCCACAGAAAAAGCTATAGGGATTTGGATTTCAATGAATCTACTGAGCAGATTAAGAAAAACTGGCATTTTACCATATTCACTCTTCCAATCTATCCTTAGTATATGGTATGTAACTGCATTTATTTAGGTTTTCCTTCATGTCTCTAAGTTTAATTACTTTTATTTTTTAAAAATACATATATATTTTTTTATTTTTATTGAGAGGAAGGGAGAGAGATCAAAACATCAATGATGAGAGAGATTCATTGATTGGATGCCTCCTGCATGCCCCTACTGGGGATGGAGCCCAGGGCATGTGCCCCCACCAGGAATCGAAAAGGGGACCTCCTGGTTCATAGGTCAATGATAAACTACTGACCCACACAGCCTGGCTAATTAATTTTCTTTATAAATGTCTTATACAAAATTTTTAAATACATCTTAAATATTTAAAATTCAGTTTGCATATTTTCTTTTCTAGGAAGTCTTTCTGTCTCCCATTTCCTACATCTATTCTGAATTATGTACTCCTTTTCTGTGATTCCTCTGCACCTGTGGTACACTTTAAGCATAACACTGTCCTTAACTTGTGTCTTATGGGTCTGCTACTACCACTAGACTGTAAGCCCCTTGAGGACAAAGAGTGTCATTTCTATATTACACAGCACCTAGCAAACAATTAGCACAAAGGAGCTCAATGTTATTTTTCAACTTTACACAAATGAATAAATAAATGTAACCAATGAATACCTTCTATGTGTTGGGCACAATAATATGCTGAGTGCTTAAATACATTATCATCTAACTCTAAAAGTAAATTATCCTTTTGACACACATTTTATAAAAGCCTAATATTAGTGTTACATGGTATATTGGGTATCAGGAATACTGTAGTGATAGTCCATTCAGCCTAATATATATGTAAACTGGGTGGCTTATAAACAAGAGAAACTTATCATAGTTCTGGGAAGTCCAAGATCAAGGTACATCAAATTTGGTGTCTTGTTAAAGACCCACTTTGAGGTTGACAGATGGTGCTTTCTAGCTGTAATTTCACATGAAGGCACAAGCCAGGTCTCTGGGGTCTTTTATAAGGGCACTAATCCCAATCACAATGGCTCCACTGACCGCACAGAAAAAATATGGGAATAGGAAAAATCAGAGATGCCCTGAGGCTTTAAGTATAAATAATGATTAAGCGGAGAATAGTATAAGAAGAGGGGCAGAACTAATTTAAAGGGAAAGATAACTATTTAGTTTAGGACTTTTTGACTTTGTGATATCAGTGAGACATTAAGGTAAAATACTCACGACAACTGGAAATGCAGGACTAACACTCTAGCTCAGAGAGTAGCTTGACTATTAAAGGCATATAGTGGCTTTTGAACAAACAGCTTCAGTTGGGTGAAAAGAAATAGAAGAATGACTTTCAAGAAGATCTGAGTGAGTACTTCTTTAAGAAAAGGCATTAAGTGACCAGAAGGAGAAAACAAAAGCTCAAGGGGATGCCTGAGTCTACGAAGGTATTTTGTTTTTGGATGGGATTATCATGATATATTTGAAGGCAAACAGCAAGTAACCAGTGTCAAAGAAAGGTCTAAAGGTGTGTGTGCTTGTCAAATAGTGAGAGAGTGGGATATGAGATAAAAGGAAGAACAGATTGTTCTGCGCTGTTCCAAAGGACTAAACTAGGATGATGTTAGAACCTAAAGACAGTAGTTCAAGAAGGTATAGCTGAGCTTCACAGTGAGATATTTGTTAACATCAGAGGTACAAGGAACAAGATGCCTTACTATTAAGGATATTTAACTGAATTCTTAATCATTTGTCAGGGATGCTGCTGGACAAATTCTGTACTATGTGAGAGATGAAACTAGGTTCTATATGACACTAAATCCTGACTTGTCTCATTAAGCAATAACTCCCATTCCACACCCCCACCCAACCCTCCCAGACCTGGTAGCCTTTGTTCTACTTTCTACCTTTATGAATTTGCCTATTCTGATAATTTTATGTAAGTGGAATCATATTTGTCCTGTTGTGTCTGGCTTCTTTCACTGACCATGATGTTTTCAAGGCTTACCCATTTTATTTTATTTTTTAAAATATATTTTTATTGATTTCAGAGAGGAAGGGAAAGGGATGGAAACATCAATGATGAGAGAGAATCACTGCATGCCCTCCACTGGGGATCAAGCCTGCAATCTGGGCATGTGCCCTGATTGGGAATCGAACTCTCATCTCCTGGTTCATAGGTCGATACTCAACCACTGAGTCACACTAGTCAGGTGAGGCTTACCTAATTTATATGATGTATCAGAACTTCATTCCTTTTATGACTGAAAAGCAGTCCACTGAATGCAGATACTGTATTTGTACATATGTTCATCTGTTCATAAGTTTTTTTCCAACTTTGGGCTATTGTGAATAATGCTGCAATAAACACTGCTGCATACAAGTATCTATTTAAGTCTCTGTTTTCATTCTTTTGGATATATTACTGAGAGTGGAATTGCTGGGTCATATGGTAATTCTATTTATTTAGATTTTAGATTCTATATACATTTTTGAGAAACACTAAGAAAAAAATAACCTAATACAAAGCTCACAATGAGATGCCAATTCATGCCCATTAAAATAGCTATTATTAAAAAAGTGTTGTTATAGATGAGGAGAAACTGGAATTTGCATGTATTGCTGGTAAGAATGTAAATGGAATGCTGGTAGGAAAACAGTTTGGTGGTTATTCTGATATATTTCACAACACAGATGGGCCTTGAAAACATTAAGCTTAGTGAAATAAACCAGACACAGAATGACAAATATTGTATTATTTCACTTACAGGAGGTACCAAGAATAGACAAATCCATAAACACAGAAAGTAGAATAGAGATTACCATGGGCTGGACAAGGGAGAAAGGAATAACTTTTCAAAAGGTAGCGTTTTTGTTGGGGGTGTTGAAAAAATTTTGGATTTAGATAGTGATGATAGTATTACATATCGAATATATTTAATGCCACTGAATTGTACATTTATGAATGGTTAAAATGATATTGTTATGTATATTTTACCACAATTTTTTAAAAACAAAAGAATTAAACATTAAATGATTCTTTGAGCCAATTAAAACGTATTAATCAGGACCCAATGCAAAAAGAAAGAAAAAACATTTTAGATATTTCAAACCAGAAAAGCATTTAATACAAGGACTAAGACACTTATCATTCAAAATATGCAAGGATGGGGAATCAGGAGTAGCCACTATATTATAGAAATAAAGGATACTTTGGAAGTCACAGGTCCAAAAGCTGCTGGCACTACTGCCTCTAAAGATCCATGAAGCTGGAACTAAACACTGGAATGCTCCGTCCAGTCACCTCAACTGCTTCCACTCACTAAGATCTTATAACTTAGCTAACCAGCCAAAAGGCAGTAAAAAGAAAGCTTCCCTGTCCTTTTGTCTTCCAAATTGTGGGAATTCAACTGATAAAACCTAAACTGTATCCACCTTTGATGGAAGGGAATATCAGGAAACATACTATATATCATCATTTATGAGATGATAAAGTATTTTAAAAAGTGAAAACTGAAATATTTTAATCAACAGTATATGATGGTTAACTGGCAATATTTTATTTTAGAAATACAAACAAATAATGGTGAATCTTAGAATCACATCTTAAATTTAATGAAACAATAATTTTAACTTCCTACTCTAAAGAAGCTCTCCAAATAAAAATATATTCTCATGTTATCTTCTAAAAGTTTTATAGTTTTGCATTTCATACCCAGGAATTTAATCTACCCAGAATTTGTGAATATTGTGGGGTAAAAATCCAAATTAATTTTTCCTAAAATTTCCAGCACCATTTATTGAAAGAGCATTCTTTTTTAATTTCTAGCATGTATCTTATCATACATCAAGTAACCTACCAACTATAGGTTTTCTTATTTCCCATCTATCACTAGACTACTCATGACAGTGTCATAATTACATTGTAATGAGTCTTAATAAGCAGTGAAGTATGTCCTCCCATACTGTCAGCTTTGGGAGTGGTCTTGGCTACACTAGCCCTTTACTGATTTTCCACAGAATTTAAAAATTTTAAGTTCCACCAAAATGAAACAAGACAAACAAACCAAAAAAAACCTTACTGAGGTTTAGATTCGGGTTATATTAAATATATAAATTCCTTTGGGGAGAATATCTATACAATATTGTCTATCAATCCATGCACATGGTATTTTGATTGAATTATTAGGACTTATATAATTCATTTCAATAAGGCTTTTTAGAAGTCTTAGGTCATTTTTTAGACCTATTCCTGGGCATGCTATTGTGAAATGTACTGTTTTAGATTTTCCTTCTTGTCTGCTGTTAGAATACAGCTTCTTGTGCAACTCATTATTTATAACTTACAGATATTTAAAAAATTTTAAATACACAATTATGTAGTCTATGAAGGGTGATAGTTTTATTTCTCCCTTTCCAATTCTTATATTTTTATTTATTATTATTTCTTAAATCCCCAACCGACGATATTTTTCCATTGTATTTTAGAAAGAGTGGCAAAGGGAAAGACAGAGAGAAATATCGATGTGAGAGAAACACATTAATTGGTTGCCTCCTGCATGCCCCAACCAGGCTCGAGCCAGGGGGGAACCTACAACCAAGGACATGGCCCTTGACCAGAATCAAACCTGGGACCCTTCAGTCCACAGGCTGATGCTCTATCCACTGAGCAAAACCAGCTAGGGCCAATTCTTATGTTTTTAAATTTTCTTTTTCTTAATTCAGTGAAGGTCAGGACCTCTACTACAACTTTACTAGAAGCAGTTTTAATGAATGACCTATTTCTCCCAATATCATAGGGATAGCTTTCAATATTTCAACAGTAGTAATTATAAAACTTGATTTAAAAAAAAATAGATGCTCCTTATCACATTTGATTTGCTTTGGGTTTTATGCTGAATGTTATCAAGCATAAAATAATAGTTTTTTAAGCCCTTCTGCAACTATTCAGTGGATCATATGTCTCTTCTTTAACCTGTTGAGATGCAACACATACAGTAGTCCCCCCTTATCCGTGGTTTCATTACCCACGGTCAACTGCAATCCTAAAATATTAAATGAAAAATTCCAGAAATAAACCATTCATAAGTTTTAAGTTGAGTGATGATCTGAATAGCGTGATGAAACCTCACACCATCCTCTCTGTCCAGGGCAGGACGTGAATCATCCCTTTGTCCAGTGTACCCATGCTGTATACGCTCCCTGCCACTCAGTCACTTACTAGCCATCTTGGTTAAAGATTCACTGCTGTGGTATGGTAGTGCTGTGTTCAAGAAAGCTTTGTTTTACTTAATTATGGGCCCAAAGTGCAAAAGAGTGATGCTGGCAATTCGAATATGCCTAAGAGAAGCTGTAAAGTGCTTCCTTTAAGTGAAAATATATGTTTATGTCTAGAAAAAAAATACCGCCCTGACCAGTGCTTCCCAGTTGTTAGAGTGTTGGCCCACACACCAAAGGATCTCTCTCGGGTTCAATTCCCTGTCAAGGTCATGTACCTGGGCTGAAGGCTCAATCCCCAGCCCTGGTCAGGGTGAATGGGAGAGGCAACCGATGTGTTTCTCTCACATCGCTGTTTTCTCTCTCTCTCTCTCTCTCTCTCTCTCTCTCTCTCTCTCTCTCTCTTTCTCTTTCTCTTTCTCTTTCTCTTTCTTTCTTTCCCCCCCAACCCCCGCCTTAAAAAAAATCAATAGAAAAAAATCCTCAGGTGAGGAATGATAAAAATTAAAAAATGCTATATATATAGGGTTCAGTACTATCTTCAGTTTCAGGCATCCACTGGGGTTCTTAGAATGTATCCCCTTAAGATAAGAGGTACTACTGTACATATAGAGACTTTAAGTGCCAAACTCAGTAGTAGAAAAATCATCTGCAATAGAGAGTTATCAAAAGCTTATACTGAATTAAATTCTCATGTATAGTAAAACTTAACTTGAGATTGTGTAACTTACCATTAATATGAAAAGTACAGTAATGAGTGTAATATTTTAAATATACAAAGCAAGCATGTAAAAACTTAGAAGAAATGAACACTTTCAGTGATTGGAGAACAGGAATGTAAGAGTTATACTGAATCATAATCTCTTTTCTAACTGAAGTTCTGACACTATTCCCATAGAAATAGTTATATGATGTGTAAAAAGGCAATTTTGAGTTATTTAGAAATAATAAACAATAGCACTTCATCTTTTTATAGTAAAAAAAAGGTATAAAGGCAATAATTGTTTGGTATTTACGAAAAAGATAGCATGTTTTTATGAGTGAGAATTAAATTTATACATTATCAGGAATCAAGCTAATCTCTCTTTGAAAAATAATCATACCTACTTAAGACTCTCCACCACCCCTCTAATCTACAGAGAGATTTCTAAATAGAAAATATAAACTTTAAAACAGAGGAAAAAGTGTTAGACCCAAGTTGACAATACAAAAATACAGGTTCTAATAACTAGTATTTACAATGTAGCTGCAGCTACTAATTCCCTTTAACTTTTAAAGTACATCTATAAGCCCAAACAGAAATTTACTTTGCAAAAGAAATGTAGAAAATACAGTTTAAAAGTCCTAGGTCAATGAAGGAACAACCCCCTGGTGGTATTTTAAACTTTCAAAAAACTCAAAGGTAAATAAGTGACTAATTCAAAGCATCCTAAAAATAGAAAGTCAAATTTTTCTGGTGTTATTAATTTAAAGGTTATATATTTAGTGTAAGAAAAAATATGAAACAAGAGTAGAGTATTTCTCCATTTAAACACAATTAAAGCATCTTTTACAATAAGGAGATGAATACTTAAACACATACACACATTAATTTTGGAACAACAGTTGAAAATAGACTGCCAAAATGTTATGTTTCTCTCTCCCTGGAAATGCAGTTTGAAAATTAGCAAGGTAGCCAAATACAACTGGAATAAAACTCCTTACAACATGAACAGAAGAAGCCTGGACACTGTCTACTTCCCAACTGCCACATGACACTGTACTGATCAGGTATTTGAGACTCACGCTCTATGAACACATTTCCTGATATTTTTGTTTTTTAATCCTTAAGTGAAAATCATGACCAGAGCTTCTGGAGATATAAAGTTAATTGAGTTCAGAGTGATTTTTATATTCTGTATCGAGGGCTTTCCCAGGACCCAGAAAGGAATGTAATGTTACTGGGCATCAATTTCTCTTTCTATATGCGTAGTCTTAATATGGGAAGGAACACGAATAATAGTTTTTTAAGCCCAGGAGAAAACATGGAAATCAAAATAATCTCAGAGGGTCGAGGGGAGAGAAAAATAATTGCTTAATATTAGGGTGGAAGTTAGATTAAGAGTTTCTTCTGAATACCATGCTAATTATGTATGAGAGTAAATTAGGTTGGTAGGCAAAAGAAACTGAAAAAGAAAAACTATCTCCCAGAATGTTAATTCTCCACCAAATATTTAAGGAAGAAATGGACAAATGAAGCTAACTTTTTGGTTCTTATAATATTAACATTAATACTATAATGTTACATTATTATATATATAGTATTAACATTAATACTATAATGTTTCACCTAAAAATAAACTAAAAAAAACAAAAACAAAACACCCAAAAAACAGAAAGCTTCTAAACAGGCTCACCTATTTTAATTCAGAAGTTCTATAACTATTGCTGATCCTGATTTTACAAGTAAAATAGACAAAGAGACTGAGTAAAGGACTTGAAACAAGTCAACCTCAGAGGAATACAAAATCCAGTAAGGCTTATTTTAATGGCAATTTGAAGCAGAAATATAGGAAGCATGGGAACATAGGTGGATTTCATAAAACAAGGGGATAATGACAAAAAATGTTCACTAAATACTCAGCTAAATTAATATCAAGATATTAAAGGACACAAAATGCACTTCTGCAATTCTAAAGGAGTAAACAAACAACTTTATGATTGGAGAAAAAGGAACAAGGTAAGCATAGTCTTAGAAAATGCTTTAAAAAACAAAACAATGTAACCTGATTCCTTCCCTCTCTTCCCCATTACTCATAAAACATAGGTTTCCAGTTGTTATGATGGAATCCCAATTAATCCTAATCAGAAAAGCAAGGAACAGGGAATTTTAAAAAAAGTCAGACTTCTATAGCCTGTTATCCTAGCATAATTTTTCTGGCCTATGATCCAAATACAAATAAATCAAGTTTGCGCTCAGGATTATTACATTCAGGGATTCAAGCACCCACCACAATGTTCTTTTCTTATCTGTTTACTAACAATCAATTCCTTTAATATCCAGCATATATAAGTGAGTGATATCAGAAGAGGTGAGTGGATGAGTAAAGGAGGGAGCTCATTAAATGAGAAAGAATAAAGAAAGGGAATACAAGAAATTCCAAAGACACACAGTTATTTTATGGTTTTGCGTAACAGGCATGTTTTGTCCACCTTCAAATATATCCAGACAAGTATTAACAGCAATAGCGAGAATTGCAGAAGCACATACCTTAGTGGGACTTCCATTTATTAAGAGTATGATGTAATCCACCCCAGTTTGCCTGGTTCATAAAAATGTGTTTTAACTATAATGAGTGGACCTCATTATAAAAGGAGAGTCTATTTCAGAATACTGCTTAGTCAATGCATTATTATAATTACACAGCTTAACTAAGATCATCAATAAGAGATCTTAAAAACAATACAATTTTAACTGTGACGTGATTGTAAAGATGCTCCCTTCTACAGATTTACAGCACAAAAACAGTTAATAAATACCATTCCTAGTTACAATGCATTTTTCAATGTATTTATTATACCATATGGTCATATTGTTTCATCTTTTACCATATGGTCATAGAAAGTAGTATCAGGGGAATATAAGTGGTCAGAAGTAAATGTTTAATGCCAAAGTATAAGCACATTTTTTGGATAAATATTTAGTAAGCATCTGCCACTTACCAGAATATTCTATTTTGAGCATCTACGAAGTAATACTTACAAATATAAGACATGCAATTTGTTCAATTCTCAACATAATTTTATGTTTAAGATGTTTGGTAACAAGAGTAAAAAAATTAGAAACAACCTAATGTCAAAAAACATGTTTAGTTTAAAAATTGCAGTATAGCTAATGATAGGTAAAAATATTTTGCTATATAGTTGTTAAAAGTATTACAAAACCATATACACTGTACTGTATTATCCCATTTAATAAAAGGCTAATATGCAAATTGTCCCCTGGACCTGGAGTTAGACCAGGGGGCAGGGCTGGCCACCAACCGCCTGCAGCCCCTTCCCCCCAGGCAGCCTCACACCCAATCACCACCCCCATCAAGGGCAGGGCCAGCCCAACAACCACCAGCAGCCCCTCCCCTTCCCCAACCCAATCAGCAGATCAGGGTGGGCTGGCCAGACCCCACCTATGCACAGATTCGTGCACCGGGCCTCTAGTCTATAATAATAATAAAAGTATAATATGCTAATTAGACCAGACAGCGAAATAACCTTCCTGACGAAGCTGGGGCTGCCACCACAGCTGTGAGGGCCGAGGGCAGTCTCCACGCTGTGAGGGTCGAGCCCCTTGCACTAATTTCGTGCACTGGGCCTCTAGTAAAAGCATAAGATCAGTATATGGATATAGGTACATCAAAATACTTATATAACTTATATCTTAGTGACAAGATAACAGATGATTTTGTTTACTTTTTGTGCTTAGAGCTTTCTAATTTTTCAATAATGAATGTGCTTTCTCTCCGTAATTAGAAATGTTTTAGTGCATTTCTGTGAGAAACATTTTTTAAAAAACATATGTCATTGTCAGGTAAGGTAAACCTTTAGAATAAAGCATGTCATTTTACACAAGCACAATTTTTCACTTATTTCCATGCATGTGGAAATTAGAAAGTTTCTCTTTAAGTGAATATAAAGATATAAAGAAGACAGGTCAAAAATCCATAGTACATTACAGCTTCCACTGAATTAATACCAAATTCAAATTTAAAATTACTTCTTGGAAAAATTTATTCCACCACCATGACATTGAAATTTATATTTAAAAGGGACCCTTTTTTAATCACTTATCTCTCCACCCACCAAATACATTTATTATCAGCTCTTATAAAAAAGTATAAAGGAAAAACTACTATTCATTACTAAATATTAAAACCTGGATGAAGGAGGCAGAGGGAAACACTTTTAACTAATTAAAATTTGTTATTTTACTTATTTATGCATTCATTAGTTGTTTCTTGTATGTGCCCTGACTGGGGATCAAACCCAAAACGTTGGCATATCTGGATGCTACTCTAACCAACTGAGCTACCTGGTCAGAGCCATAAATTAAAATTTGTTCAAGTATCCTTAAGATTTCAGGAGATATGAATATGCTTTCCAATTATTGGTAATTTAAACTTAAATCCAACTGGCCTAGAGGTACTCAAGCATTGATTCAAGAGAATTACCTAGGAAGTGTGCAAATGCAGAAACTCATGCCCTAGCTCTCACCTAATCAGAATCTTCAGAGGGTGGAGTTCAAACAATCTTTCAAATAGGATAACAGAGATTCTACTTTACAAACACCTTCTCTATGTCATTGCAAACTGTTCTAATAACTCTGAAACAAAATTCTCAGTAAACAATACTATAATCAGAAAATTACAATTTCATGAGCCAGACACACTAATTTATCTATTCTTCTAGATACAATTTAACAAAACCATACGGGATCTATAGAGTAAAGCAAGTCTGGAGGCACCTGTGCCTGGTAAGACAAAGGCATATCCGATTCATGGGAAAAAAATAGACAGCAGATGTGACCCCTAGTATTTATCCATTAAGAACAATGTATCCTAAAAATAAATTTCCATGTCAACGGAACAAAGCTGTTTATAAATAAGAAGGAATGTGGAGGTGTGGGGAAGACAAGAGGAAGCTTCAGCAAGTTAAGTACCAAAAGCCAGGAAACAAGGCAAAATGAATGGCAACTGGGGACAAGGAAAACAGAATAAACTACTAAATGGAAGAAGGGAAGAGCTCTAGCCTTACAATCCAAGAGGAAACCAAGCTGAGCAAAAATGCAAACTGTAAAGTGGAAAATGGTGTAATTTTGTTAAGAAAGAAGATATGAGAAAATTTAGAGTAGATCAAAAGATGGTACAGAACACACCATGGGCATAGATGGAGGTGGCATAAAAGGATGGAAAACTGTTTTAACATTGTGAACAAACGGATACTAATTAGAGCAAGCACAGCAAATGAATTTACAAAGTAAAGATGATGAAGCAGGAAAAAGAATTGCACGGACAGAAGGAAGAATGAAACGTTATGAGAATTGGGAAACAAAATGTAACCAGCAGGAAGGAAAGAGAACTTTGAGCACAGTCAACAGCATAAGTCATGCTATCTAATCAAGAATTGTAAAGCGCAGTTGTTAGACCATATATTATCTCATTATTTGTAAAGTATAATGAGGTGTGTTATTTTATGTAATAAAATGCCAAATACGAAATTGATAAATTTTATGTAATAAAAAACACAATGTAAATAAACTCATTTGACAAAGTGATAAGAAGCCAATTACGGGGAGAGAGAGAGGAGAGAGGCTGAGAGAAGCCACGGCTAAAAAAGCAAAAAGTGAAAGAAAGAAAAAATGGGACAAAAGGAAGGACAACAGAAGGAAGGCAATCAAACCTATTCTTTAAAAGCCGGTAGGAATAAACAGAGAGGTGTGAATGGACAATGGAAGAACCACCAAGAAGTGCAAGTGAAACCTGATGGCATCTTGACAGCTTCAGGATGCAGAGAGTAAGCAGCTCCGCAGCGTTCACAAGGGTTTGTGGAGCCCACAATAGAGAGCCATGTCGGGGGGCCGCGGAATGAAGTCAAGGGCCTCAAGAGGACCAGGGGAAAGAGAGGTGCAAACAGTGGTCCTCGGCGGGAGCTGAGGGCAGAAGGCGGGCGGGCGGGCCGGCCGGTGGGGAGGGGAGGCGGGAGCGCCCACCCACATGCGGGACGCAGGGTCCTGAGCCCGGCACGAAAGGGAGAGCGGCAAGTGGGGTTGAGGTTTGAAAAAGTACCGAGGAAAGCAAAACCAGCCGCTGGGTGAGACAGGTGATGAGAAATCCCCCCAAAAGTAAATAAGTAGAAGGGGGGACAGGGGCCTGAGAAGGGGGGCAGTCGGAGAGAGCAGAGAGGGAAGGATGCGCCCCATCATCCCCAGGACCCCGTCATCATGACATACACAGTACCCGGGGCTGGGCGCCCGGCCCGGCGCCCCCATCTTCCCCGGGATGATGCCGCCGCCCCCCGCCCGAAATAACCAAAACCCCTCGGAGACGCGCGCCCGGCCGCCTCGAGCCAGGCGTGACCTAGGACCAGCCCCGGGACTCGCCCCTGCCGATGCCTCCCGCTCCACCGCCGCTCCCGACCCCGCAGCGGGGGAGCCGGCGGGGAAGCCCCCCCACCCCCGGCCATTGTGTGTGTTTACGTAGCGAGGAGCTGCATGACGGAGCGGGGCCGGGGGGACACCCACCTCCCGTCCGCAGAGCCCCAAGGAGAGGGTGGCTGAGGGCACCGGAGCCCCCAGCGCCACCTCTTTCCCCCAAATAAACACCCGCCGGCCGAGCTGAGACGGGAAGGGTGCAGGGGGCGCCGGCACTCACCTCCTCGGGGATGGCGGGGTCCGCAGCCGAAGAGGCGGCGGCGGCGGCGCCAGCCTCGGGCTCCATGTCCCCGTTGAACAGAGCCTGGCCCTGCTCCGCGCCGCCGTCGCCGCTCAGCGCCGCCATCTTATAACCGAGAGCCGGGGCTCCAGCGACCGCTGCTGGGCGGGGAGGGGGAAGGGAGGCGGAGGGCGGGGGGGGGGAGCTGAGGCGGAGGCGGGGGGCGGCGGGGGCGACGGCCGGGCGGCGCCGGCGGCGGGAGGGCGCTGGGCCACCTCAGGAACCGGCCCGCGGCCCCCAACGCAGCGGAGCCTGAGGGGATTGGGGGGAAGGACGCGGGGCGGGGGGCGGGGGAAGGGGGCGGAGACCACTAGAAGTCGCCGCGGCAATGGCGTCACCCGTACGTCACGGCCGTTACGTCATCCTGGGTGCGTGACGTGATCCCAGGAGCGCCCTCGCCTGGGGAGGCGTCCTCGGCGTCCCGCCCACCCATCCCGGCGCTCAGCGGTGTCTTTCCTCCCGCGGTTTCCATGGCTCCGGGTTCCTATCGATTCTCTTCTCGGTCCCAAGCCTGCTCCGCAGCAGGGACTCCCCAGCTGAGTTGGAGAAGTTGAAGTCCGGGAGGGAGGAGGACGGGGAAGCCCACAGCACTGTTATTTCCTGTTCAAAGAACCTCTCTGTCATCAAACCCAGACGCGGAGCCCCGAGGCTGCGGCCGCCGGGCTGAATCTGACAGAAACGCACCGAGGAGCGGCCGGCTGCTCCGCAGGACGCGCGTATCCTCCTCAGGAGCAGACTTGGCCTGTTCACGTGAATCCCAGTGGAAGTCTGAAAGGTGTTCGGCGTGTTGTGTCCATCGTTGGGGAATAAAATGTTTCCTTTTAGAATATTTTTCGTTTTCCAGGCCCACTCATGTAACATGTCGGTGATGGAGCGCTTTCCAAGTGCTAGGGCCGGCACAGGGCACAGAATATTCTAGACCTCGGAAACATCAAAACTTTGATCATGTTTTGAAGAAAACCATTCAAAATATGTTAAATGCCTTTGTGCTTTGTATAACAGAACATTCCAAGGCATTCTCTGTGCAAGCTATGCATGAAAACTATTAAGGAAGAGGAGGTAAAGTTCCTTCGGAGAGGCCCAGTGACAACGTGGAATTAAGGAAACCCCAGTTCATTATTAAAAATACATCTATTTTGCCCTAACCTGTTTGGCTCAGTGGATAGAGCGTCAGCTACGGAGTGAAGGGTCCCAGGTTCGATTCCGGTCAAGGGCATGTATGTACCTTGGTTGCCGGCACATCTCCAGTGGGGAGTGTGCAGGAGGCAGTTGATGATGTTTCTCTCTCATCCATGTTTCTAACTATCTCTCTCCCTTCCTCTCTGTAAAAAAAATCAAAATATATTTTTTAAAATACATCTATTTTAAAGGAAAAGGGGACTGCTCAGGGAGGAAAACATAACTTAAGGAAGGGTGAAATGGTAGTGACAAACAGTGGAAGTTACTGTGGCTCCTGATGGTGGAAGTTAATCGCTAAAGGAACCTAAACGCCAAATATGAGAAGCCCTGAGTGGACTCTGCACTTTTGTGCTTCCCATGAATGGGGAAGTCGCCAGTGACCTCATTGTATTCAGGATGAGTCAGGAGATAGAAAGCTGTCCTACTGACCTCTGAAGCAGGAGGTCTGCATATTGGTAGAGTCAACATGAGCCTGGGAGCTGACCTTTACTCCCAAGGTAAGAAATTTCCGAGGCTGCTTGGTTAATCAGAATACCAATATCCCTCGACATTGAAATATGCATAAATACAACTATTCAATGAGCATGGTATGCTTTGTTAGTATCACTGTACTTTATTCTCCAAGTAGGAAAGTCGTCTAGAGGAACTAAATTTAAATCAAAGGGTGGCTTGGAAAAGTAGAATAAATGAAGGTTATCATAAGGGATAATATCAAGCTGTAGTCTGAAGTGCCCTCTTTATTATAAAGATATACTGCTGAGCAGACTAAAATAGCACTATCAGCCAGTTTGATTTCATCTGAAACAAAACTGGCAGGTTTTTAAATTCTCTAACAGACTTATTTCATTTTTAAAAATCAGCCTCTGAAAATATTACATCAATAAAACATTGTCTCAAAAGGTTAAAAGTTCTAAGATTATTTTTTCATTTGTTCCATTTTAAATTATAGTCATCCTTACTAGCAACAATCTAAATCTTATTTTACATGGTTATTTCTTCACAGAATGGCTGATATCACCCATTTAATATTGCTTCTTGTTAGCTCCATGTCTTCAACACTTTCTGAACTTGTCTTCAAAGTTTGTATATATTTTATTTGATTTCCCTAGGCCATTCTAATGCCCCCACAGTATCCAGATAGGAAAATATAAAGAAAGCATAAACTTTGGAGTCCAAAGATCAGGATTTTAGTGTCAGCATGCCACATTTTGGCTATATAACCTCAAAGCAGGTAAGCTCAAATCACTGTTTTTTGTTTTTTTTACTCATTTATTTTAAAAAAATTATTTTTATTGTTGAAAGTATTACAGATGTTCCCTTTTTTCCCCTATTTACCCCTTCTAGCCCTCACCCGCCCCAGCCCCAGGCCTTTACCACACTATTGTCTGTGTCGGGTTATGCACGTAAATTTTTTGGTTAATCTCTTCCCACCCACCTACCCCTGCCTTCCCTCTGAGATTCGGCAGTCTGTTCCATGATTCTATGTCTCTGGATCTATTTTGTTCATCAATTTACTTTGTTCTTTATATTCCACATATGAATCAGATCATGTGATACTTTCTCTGACTTATTTTGCTTAGTATTATACTCTCCAAGTGTTATTTTAATCCATAAAATGAGAGTGGTAATAATGCCAGGCCAACCTACCTAATTATCATGATGAGGGTAAAATATAGTTTTGCCCTTTATGAAATATAAAGTTACCCTCTCAGTCAGAATTCAGACAAGGCTTTTCTCTGCTCCATGACATCTGGAAGCTCATGTGGAGGGGTAAGCCTAGGGGTGGGGAGTGTCTCAATGGGTTGGGATGGCAATTATCTGGAGACCTATTTCCTCACATGTTTGGTGGTTGAAACTGGGACAGTCCACCAGAATACCTAAGCATACTCTCTTCATGTGGCTTGAGCTTCCTTGTGGCATGTTTGCCTCAGGGTAGTCAAACTTCTTGCATGGTGGCCAAAGGGCTCCAAATGCTAGTGTTCCTGTAAACAAGGTGAAAGCTGTAATGCATTGTATGACCTAGCCTCCAAAGTCACACAGCATCACTTCTGCGGCATTTTACTGGATACAGGTAAGTTACAAAGTCCAGCCCAAATTGAAGGAGAGAGGCTTTAATCCTACCTCTCAATGGAAGAAGTGTCAAAGAATTTACACATATGTTTTAATTTACAGACAGATCGTGTTTACAGTAATGAACTGGCTGCTCTGTAGAAATGGTTGCTTATGTCACCTTCTCTAGAAGGGATTCTGTATTCAAATTCTCCCTCTTTTATTATTGGAAATCACCAAGACACCCAGTATGCTAATGAAGAAGCCCTTACCTTCTTTCATTAGCTTCTGAAACCCCACTGCATGCAGTAATAAATGCAGGTCCTTTACCATTGGACATACCCTAACTGTCTCCTCTTTGGCACTTCCACCAAAATCACAATGCTGCCACAGGCATGGTTGAGGTGCTGCAACCCTCTGCACAAAGCAGTGACACTGTGTTCTTGGTGTCAGCCAGTTTGTGTTGTGAGCAGAATGAGAAAGCACACCTCCCTTTGTGTTGTAGTATGTCATATGGGCACCAACGCAGTATTATCTTGCATTTTAAAGTCTTAATATGCGTTTTAGTCACCATTCTTTTAGATTTTGCTCACAATCTCCTTTTCCCCAAGATATTCATGTATTCACAGGAAGCTAGAAAACAAATCTAGGTGATAAGCACTGTTTAGAACATTGCACCAGCTGATGACTGAGATACTAAGAAGTCTTGCTGATATGTCTGACCCTCTCTTCCCTGGAGATGAGTTTATTTCTAATTGGCGAGCATTTCTATCTTCAATCCTGCATTCTAATAGACACTGAATAGTTCTACCCATCAGCCAGTTCCAACCACATTCAATGATGTATAGCTAATAACAGCTTAATATTTTATGTATGAATCAAGGTCATCACTTCAAATACCACATCCTGTATTATTTAATAGATGGCTACTCTCAGAAGCTATTTAGGTGTGAATAGAAAATTGAATCATGAAGTTGATTCAGCACCACCTTCCTACTGAGAGGCACTAGGAATCTCCTCTGTGGAATTACAGATTCCATCTTAGTTCTTTAGTGATGGGGACTTCACTAATACTGTACATTGAAATATAATTTTTTTTCTGAAGTTGAATTGAAATCCTCTTCTTATGATATCCATATTCTATTTGAAAGAAGTTCTGTTTCCTTAGTTCGCTCTTCAAAGCATTTTCTCTTATTTCTATGTACTCTTTTCAATGTTTGTCTTAAAATGTGGTCCCATGAATTGAACACTATTCTAGATCTGGTCCAACCAACAGAGAATAGAATCTCTTATTACTATAACCTAGGAATTGTGCTTTTGTTAATACTAGGGGCCCGGTGCACAAAAATTTGTGCACTCAGGAGGTCCCTCAGCCCGACCTGTGCCCTCTTGCAGTCTGGGACCCCTCTGGGGATGTCCACCTGCTGGCATGCCGGGTCAGCCTGGATGAGGGGCTGATGGCTGTTTGCAGGCTGGCCAAGCCCCCCAGTGTGGACCCTCACCCTGTTGGGGTGTGACCAGCCTGGGTGACAGGCTGAGGGCCATTTTCAGGCTGCCCACAGCCCCTTCAGGTTTTGGTCCCTACTGGGGTACCTGGCCAGCCTGGGTGAGGGGCTGATGGCTGGTTGCAGGTTGGCCAAGCCCCCCAGTGGGGACCCTCACCCCATTTGGGTGTGGCCAGCCTGGGTGCGGGTTTGAGGGCTGTTTTCAGACTTTAAGGCTGCCCACAGTCCCTTCAGATTTGGGGCCCCTACTGGGGTACCTAGCCAGCCTGGGTGATGGGCTGATGGCTGGTTGCAGGCTAGCCAAGCCCCCCAGTGGGATCCCTCACCCCATTGGGGTGTGGCCAGCGTGGGTGACGGACTGAGGGGTGTTTTCAGACTTTCAGGCTGCCCACAGCTCCCATTGACCCACCCAACGTCCCAGCAAGGCTGGCTGGAAGCAGGTTCCTGGGGTTTGTTTACCTTCTATAATTGATACACTGTTCCTTTAAGCCGAGGCCTAGGCAGCTAACAAAACCTCCTCTCTGCTTCACCTTGTGGCTTCTATAATTGAGACACTGTTGCCCTTAGAAGTCAGGCCCGGCCTGCTGTTTGCTTCAACTCTGAGGCTTCTATGATTGAGACGTTGTTGCAAATATGTTGTTGACTGAAGCCCGGAGACGAGACGCCCAGGGAGCCCACAAACACTTTCACTCTTGCTGCAAAGGAAACTGCCTGTTTACTCAGCTCTGTGAGTGCTGGCCTCCATGTTGGCTGAGCTAATTTGCATAAAGTCAATCTGATTGGCTGGTGGGCGTGGCTTAGGCGCCCCAAAGGGATGGTCAATTTGCATATTATGCTTTTATTAGATTAGATAATAAAAAACCATATAAGTAACTTCACCTGATTATTGATACATATGAAACCTGCAGTCAACAAAAACCACTGTGGTTTTTAAAAATAAAATCCTGTTACACCAAGTCTAGATTTTTAGTCTTTTTTAGCATCGTTGTCATCTTCTCTACTGAACTCACATTTCCCATACTTTTTAATTCTTAAAGGAAGACCTTGCTTTTAGGTTCATAAAATGTGTTAGATATATTTCTAACATTTACCAAAAGATATTTACATCAGTATGTTATTTCATTTTATAACATCTTCTTTCTACTACCCTGGGATGTGTTAAGATACAGAATTCTTTGAAATATTCTTTATGGATTTAGTAATTTGGGATGTTAACTTTTTTTACGTTTGCTTATATTGCAAGTTATAGTAGACTGCATACAGTATGCTACTTTCTTGTATGAAACTAGGGGAAACTGGTACCTGATAAAGGATGGGTAAGAATGGTGTGGAGGATATCAGATAGGAGGGAGACTTTTATGAGTATATCTTTTAATATAGTTTAGGAGACATGTAATAAGTGAAAAAAGTAAAATATAACAAAATGAACTTAATTGTATACCAAATTGATAATATAACTACACAGAGAAAATAATTCAAGTAGCTTTTGTATGTAGTTTTCTGACTACAGAATATCATAGATTTACTGTATCGAATTAGCTAAACTGGAATTGCTTCCCAAAATCCTCTTCCATAATGGAAGAGCTGCTTACCCAGTCCTTAATATATCCCCAGAGAAGGTCCAGAGCAGTCTTTTCACCACAGCTATAAGAAATGTGCTTGAGAGGGTAACTCTTAGAACAACTCTCCTCTGTAAGCCAGAAATGACAATAACTACTACCATTTTTATGGGATATACATTTACGGGCCTGACTTCTCCAGCAGGACCCCCATCACTGGAGCTGTGATGACAGCCTGGGGTAGTGAGAGTCTGACTTGTATTACAGTCTTTTGTATTCTGGCTCCACCTCACAGGTTGCACTTTATCCCTGCTTATCCCACATCACCTCTACCTTTTCTTCCTGACTATCTGCCTTGAGGATTTTAGATTCCAGCAGCAGACACCTGGCTTTACAGACTATTTAAAAAGCTCCACATTGCCTGATTGGCGTGGCTCAGTGGTTGAGCATTGACCCATGAATCAAATGGTCACTGATTTGATTCCTGGTCAAGGCAGATGCGTAGGTTGCAGGCTCGAGCCCCAGTAGGAGGCACACAGGAGGCAGCCAGTTGCTATCTATCCCTCTCCCTTTCTCTCTTTCTAAAATCAATAAAAACATATATTTTTAAAAAGGATAATTTTTTTAAAGCTTCACATTGCACAAGATCAAATCCCTATAATACATTCCTTACTATTTACATTTCCTGGTGCTTCTGTTTCTGATTAAGTACTGACCAGAATATATTCTAAGAACAAAATAAACTACAAACAACTCTTTAACTTTATTTAAAGGTTTGTTATTGGTAATGATACTGGTTTTGTAATTATGAAACAATTTGTATTTATTGTGGGATAGAGCAAATGAGTATGTTTATTGATGTTGGAAATCAGGGTTCTTACGTGGAAAAAGTAAGAAACACATATGGGCCCTAGCCAGTTTTGCTCAGTGGATAGAGCGTCAGCCTGCAAACTAAAGGGTCCCAGGTTTGATTCTGACCAAGGGCACATGCCTGGGTTGTGGGCTCAATCCCCCCAAGTAGGGGATGTGCAGGAGGCAGCCAATCAATGATTCTCTCTCATCGATGTTTCTGTCTATCTCTAGCCTTCCTCTTTGAAATCAATAAAAAATATTTTTAAAAAAGAAACACATATGGAACACAAAAATTGAAGAAGAAACCTGTGACATTGAATTTGAATTGGAAGTAGCAGCATTAATGTGGGATTTAAGTGAAAAAATATATATACACACACACATACATAGACACATAATTTTTAAAAGAATATATGATAGTTAATATATAGAGGAGTTATAGAAATATATAAGTATACATATGTATATATACTACATAAGTATATGAACCCAATAAGTATATATACATATGTGTATATACATTTATATAGTATATATTTTATACATAGATGTAGATATAGGCTTAGCTCTGCCCACTGGAAGAGGTGCCTAGGATAACAATAAGTATGGCTGGTGGCTGGATTTTGATTTTGAAAATGGCATTCTCCACTAAAAGTAACAAGGGCTCCTTTGAGAAATGGCTGATTCCAGATCTGGGGCAGGAAATGTATAAATTGAGCTTGTACCAGATGCCCCTTGGTATACTCAAGAGCAAGGACATGATAGAATTAAAAAGCATAAATTTTTCAACCACCAATAATTATTCCACATCAGGACCATTAATTGTTGCTAAAACGATTATTGAGTAAAAGACCATTGATATACAGGACAGTCATATGCTTTCATAATGCCACCACATATATTTATTAATTAAAAATGGGGAGAGATCTGGCAGTCACTAAATTAATCAAACCATTACACTTAGCATCACCAATAGGGTGACAATTAATGTTATGTAAGTCCTGATGACAGTGTACCATCTATGTGGTATTTGGCCCCAAAAATGTTTAACTTGAATGTAACTGTGATGAAACAATCCAATCTAGAATGTGGGACATTTTATAATACAACCAACTCTAACTCCAAAAACAAAACGTCAAGGGGGCTATTCTGGACTAAAAAAAATAGAGACCTAACAATTAAATTCAATTACACTGAATCCTGGATAAGAAAATAAAGTATAAGAGACATTTTTGTAATAGTTGGAGAAATTTAAGTATGGGCTATATATTAAATGGTAATGGTGAATTAATCAACATTAGTTAATTTAATATCTTTGTTTTTATAAGATGAGACACCATAAAAATGTTTATAATAAAAAAATAAAAATACAGTGAAGTGTTTAGGGCTGAAATATTATCAGGTCTGCAACTTACTTTAAATAGTCAGAAAAAATGGAGAGAGAAAAATGAAAAGGTGACAATAATAATCTGGGAAATCTGGATGAAGGACTCATCTAGTAGTGTGCTTGTAATACTGTTCTTTTAATTTTTCTGTACATTTGAGATTAAAAAAATACGTTGAAAGAAATTTTTCTTTTATTATGTAAAAATTGGAGACCTGATGCACAGATTCATGCACTGTTGGGGGCCCTCAGCCTGGCCTGTGGGGATTGGACTAAAACCGGGTCTTCAACATCTCTCAATGGGTCTCAGATTGCGAGAGGGTGGTTTTCAGGTGACACACCCCGGAATCAGGCTCCTTCCTCTCTGGTTCCAGGTGCATCACCCAAGAACCGAAAACTGCAGCTGCCAAGTCACTGCAGCTCAGCAACTCATATGTTGATCATCTGCCCCCTGGTGGTCATTGCATGTCATAGCTACCACTTGGATGGTTGCT
>PVJC01016898.1:0-33155 GCA_004026665.1 Murina feae | reverse complement strand
ATGTTTGTGTTTTTTCTTGCCTTTCTGTTTCTTTTTTTTACAGCAGTCCTTTTAGCATTTTTTTTTTCATTGCTGGCTTGTTAGTAATAAACTCTCTTAGCCCTTTTTTTGTCTGTGAAGCTCCTGATTCCACCTTCAATTTGAATGATAGCCTTGCTGGGTATAGTATTCTTGGATTCAGTCCCTTGCTTTGCATCACTTTGTATATTTCATTTCATTCCCTTCTGGTGTGGTGTGTTTCTGTTGAGTAATCAGTTGATATTCTAATAGGAGATCCCTTGTAGGTAACTTTCTGTCTCTGTTTGGCAGCCTTTAAAAGTCTTACTTTGTCTTTGGTGTTTGCCAATTTAATTATGTTGTGTCTTGATGTTGTCATTATTTCTTCAAACAGGTTTTCTATTCTTTGCTTCTCTTCCTCTTCTTCTGGTACACTTATTCTGCAAATGCTGTTTCATTTTATTTGTCCCAAAGCTCCCTTATGCTCTCCTTATGCATTTTAAATCTTCTTTCCAGTTGCTGCTGTGTTTGTGTGTTTTTTCCTCCCTTGTCTTCTAATTCACTGATGCGGTTCTCAGCCTGTTCTAGTCTTTTTAAACTTTCCATTGTGTTCTTTATTGCAGATATGTCATTCTTTATCTCTTCTTGGTTCCTTTTCATGTTGATGACATTCTCATTCAGCTCCTTATAATTCTCATTGAGTTGTGTGTATTTATCATCCAGCCATTTGAGCATCCTTATAACCATTACTCCGAGTTGTTTCTCTAGAATGTTGCTAGCTTCAATTTCATTTTACTCCTTTTCTGGTGATTCCTCTTTTTCTTTCTTTTGAGGATTGCTTTTTTGACTTCCCATGTTTTGCTGTAACATTTTAATTATAGATCCGATTGCTTTGCTACCAAGGTTCTTTTGGGGATGGTGGTACTGGTGTAATCTCTCAGGTCTCCTGTGCTTGTTAATCTAGCATAGCTCCCTTCTTGAGCTATTTGGGTTCTCTTGATGTAGGCCTGTGAGGTGTAACTGCAGTCTTTAGAAGTCAGCAGCCATGGAGGGGGGTGTTCCAATTTTTTGCTGTCTTGTGCCCTTGGTTGAAATCAGGCATGCTCTGCAAGGACTCACAGTGGCACCCAGGAACTGTCTGTTGGGGTGATGGGGCTCAGGATTTCTCCACTCTAAAAAGGTGTGACCGTGGTGTCCAGAGTTCTGTAGTTGTGGGGTGGGCAGACTCAGATTTTGCTGCTGCTTCTGTGGTTGGGTACACATGTTCCCAGTGGCACCTCACAGGGTCACCCACAGTGCATTTGCCAGCAGGTTGTACTGACATACTCTGAAGGACCTGGCGCTAAAGCCACAAGATTGTGGTGTCTGTCTGCAGGTATCCCAGAAGAGAGAATTCAGCATTTCTATAGCCCAGCAGTACGTCTCTTTTTGTATAAGTGTGCACACAGCAGGGGCTTACAGAGGCACCTAAGAATTGCCCATGGAGCGGTGGGCTTGGGAGGCCTGTGCGCTGGAAAAACATGCAACTATAGTGTCCAGAGTTCTGCAGCTGTTGAGAGGGAAGACTTAATTTTTGCTGCTGCACTTGAGGTGGATAGGCACGTGTTCCCAGTGGCAGCTCACAGGCACGTGTTCCCAGTGGCAGCCGCGTAATTGAGGCATCTGTGGGCAGGTATCCAGGATGAGTGAATTCAGAATTTCTACTGCCGGTGGGAGTATGTCCCTGTTTGTTCAATATTGCACCCATCAGGTGCTCACAGCAGCTCCCATGAGTGCCCTGTGGATAGGTTCACTCTGTATTTTTTAAAATACATTTCCCTCCTACGAAACAAGTTGAAAATATAGTTATGTCAAGAACACTCTTCTTCTTACTCTTTTTCTATTCCCTGCCCTTTGCTCTGAAAAATAACTAATTTTGAATTGCATATCCACATCTATGCAACATTTGAAAAGTACTTCGAAAGCTATAGTCCAAATTTTATTTTTAAAAAGTCATAGACTTTCTTCTGAATTATGAAGAATAATCAATTTGTCATTTATTGTCTTAAAAGCAACAACAAACATTTGTTTAACATGCATGTGTCCACTGGGATGAAGTATTTGAAGCAATAAAACTTACAAATGTATGTGTGTATGTGCGTGTGTGCGTGAAATAGAGAGAGAGAAGAAGAAGAGAAATATAATAAAAGTTTTGTCCTTTCATAAACCTGACAAAAACCTAACAAAAAATTTGTTATGGAGCGGTTCCTCCATGAAAGCAGAAATTGACAATTTCTAGTAAGAAAATAGCCAAGAGCAGGGATCCAACATGGTGGCTGACAGGACTGCAGGAAGGGAGAGAGTGTGGCAGAGCAAAGAAGTGAGAGGGGCATGTGTGTGGCATGTGTGTGGGTGAGTGAGGGACATATAGATATCGCAGGAGTCTGAGGGACTGGCATATTGGGCTCTCCTAGATGGGGAGCCCCTGCAACCAGAGGGCACCCCCAGGGAGGCTGGGCTTTGACACAGAACCCATGGCATCTTGTAGAGGGGAGCAATGGAGGCCAGTAGTGCTGCCACACCAACATCCAGACTGATCTCAGACAGCACTCCTGAACCTGTGCAGGGAGCCACTTGCTAGCCATAACCCATGTGAAACCACCACCATGCTCCGACAGTGAGCAGCAAGGTACTATAACAGAGGTCTCAGACATCTGCCATGAGTGAGCACCAGACACACCTCCCGAGCTGTGCCTCCTAGCCGAGCCCAAACCCAGCATCCCAGGATCCTGCACTTCAGGTTCCTGTGCTGTGAGTGCAAGCCACAGGTACCCCACTCTCCACTCTATCCCTGATTCCAACACAGACTCACAGCTACCAAGATAGAGCCATTGCCTGGTGAACACCCTACCCCTGGCACAGACAGAACTCACTCTCCCACCAGCAAAGACAGAGCTCTTGCTGGGCAAGTGCCCAACCTCTGACACAGATAGAACAACAGCACAGTGTGTGCTATGCCCCTGGCAGAGACAGAGCCTTGGCTAGTGGGTACTCTTTCAGCAGCACAGACAGAGCCTTTGGCTGGTGCACATCTTGCCCCCAGCACAGACAGAGCCACAGCCCAGTATATGCCATGCCCCTAGTGCAGACAGAACCTTTGGTTAATGCAGACTCTGCACCTAGCACAGACAGAGCTGTCACCCATCATGCGTCCTACCCCCAGCACAGGTCAGAGCTGCTGGTGGGACTTAGTGTGCCCAGCCAGAGGTCACAGGACCATGCTGTATTTCACTTGGAGCATGGTCCTGTGACCTCTGGCTGGGCACACTAGGTCCTGTGACCACTGCCAGAGGGATCAAGGGCACCATCCAGACCTAGTAGATGGAGCAGTATAACAAACTGCATGCCAGAGGGCTCTGAGCTTTCACAGAGAGTTGCACACCAAAGGAACTGTGCATCCTCCCCAAACCAACCTCGAGAAATGAATAACTGAAAGACCAGAGCTGGGGGAGAAGGGGATACAACTCAGAGCAGAGACAAGAAAGGTGTAAAACTAAAGGCAGACCCTGACTCCAGGGCTATAGAGTCCAGGACAATTGAACTTGAAGGGGCTTCAACCTCTTGGACCCCAAGCAAAGAGCCCAGGGACAGAAAGAGACAGCAAAAATGGGAAGACAAAGAATAACCCCCTAAGAAAAGAAAAGGACTCACCAGAAAAAGGAAAAAAAAACAACAACTAAATAAAATGGAGGCATGAAATATGTCAGAAAAAGAATTCAGACTAAGGGTCATACAGATCATAAACAGGATGGATGAGAAAATCAACAACTTATGTAAGAATCAAGAGGAAATAAAAAATGATATAGCTACAATAAAAAACATGATGGAAGATTTCAACAGTAAACTATAAGAAGATGAGGACTGAAGTAGTAAGGTAGAAGATAGAGCAGAAAAATACACTCAATATGAGCTGCAATTTGAGAAAAAAATTAAAGAGCAGAAGAGCCTCAGGGGGCTTTGAGACAACATGAAGTGGAATAACATATGTATAGTATGTGTGCCAGAAGGACAGGAAGAGGAGAAAGGATTATAAAACCTATTTGAAGTAATAATGACATAAAACTTCCCTGATTTGTGGAAGAAAAAAGTCACACAAGTACAGAGAGTACAAAACAAGATGAACCCAAAAGACCCACACTAATACATGTCATAATTACAATGGCAAATGTTAATGACAAAGAGAGAATCTTAAAGGCTCCAAGAGAGAGACAGAGAGTTACCTACAAGGCATCTTCTATTAGGTTATCAGATGATTTCTCAACAGAAACACATCAGGCCAAAAGAGAATGGAATTGAATATACAAAGTGATGCGAAGCAAGGGTCTGAATCCAACAATACTTTATCCAGCAAGGCTGTCATTGAAAATTGAAAGGGAAATCAGGAGCTTCACAGACAAAAAAGGGCAAAGGGACTTTATCGCTACCAAGCCAACAATACAAAAACGTTAAGGGGACTGTTCTAAAAATAAGAAATGGAAAGGAAAGAAGGAAAACATGCATAAAGAATAAAAATGGCTATAAACAAATACCTACCAATAATAACCTTAAACATAAATGGACTAAACGCTCCAATCAAAAGACACAGAATAGCTGAATGGATAAGAAATCATGACCCATATATATGCTGTCTATAAGAGACCTACCCCAGAAAAAAGAACTGACACAAACTGAAAGTGAAGGAATAGAAAAATATTTGCCAGGCAAATGGAAATTAAAAAAGAAAAGCTGGGTTAAAAATATTTATATCTGACTAAATAGATCTCAAAGGGAAGGCCATAACAAGAGATAAGGAAGCCCGCTTTGTAATACTAACAGGATCGATACAACAAGAGGACATAACTCTGGTAAACATATATGCACTGAATGCAGGAGCACCCAAATAGATAAACTTCTGAAAGATATCAAGGGAGAGATAAAAAGCAATACAAGAATAGTAGGGGACTTTAATACCCCATTGATATCACTGGATACTCTATACAAAAAAAAAATCAGCAAAGAAACAGCAATCCTAAATGACTCACTAGATCAGATGGATTTAACATCTTCAAAACATTTCACCCCAAAGCTACAGAACATACATTCTTCTCAAGTGCACATGGGACATTCTCCTAGATAAATCACATACTGGGGCACAGGAAAAGTATCTTCAAATTCATGAAGGTTGAAATCATATCAAGTATCTTCTAAGATCATAATGACATAATATCAGAAAGCAACTACAATAAAAACAACCAAAAAATTCAAACAACTGGAGGTAAAATAGCATGTTATTAAACAATGATTGGGTTACCAAAGAAATCAAAGAGGAAATAAAAAACAGTCTGGAAACAAATGACAGTGAAAACAAAAAACATCCAAATCTATGGGACACAGTGAAATCATTCCTGAGAGGGAAGTTCATAGCATTACAGGCCTATCTCAATGAACAAGAAAAACTAGTAATAAATAATCTAACTGTACAACTTAAAGAATTAGAAAGAGAGCCAAAAGAAATGCCCAGAGTGAGCAGAAGGAAGGAGATAATAAAGATTAGAGCAGAAATAAATGACATAGAGATAAAAAAGATAAACAAAAGATCAATGAAACCAAGAGCTGGTACTTTGAAAAGATAAAGAAGATCGATGAACCTCTAGCCAGGCTCACCAAGAAGCAAAGAGAGAGAACCCAAATAAACAAAATCAGAAATGATAAAGGAGAAATAACAACAGACCCCACAGAAATACAAAGGATTTTTGAAAAAGTACTACCAACAACTCTTTTACAACAATTTGGTCAACCTAGAAGAAATGGAAATATTGCTAGGAAAATATGATCTTCCAACAGTCAGGAACAATTAAAAAATCTGAATAGGTCAATAACTATGGAGGAAATTGAAGCAGCAATAGAAGATCTTCTAGCAAACCAAAGCCCGGGGCCAGATGGCTTCACAGGGAAGTTTTATTAAACATTTATAAAATAACTAAAACTTATCCTCCTCAGACTATTCCAAAAAAATCAAGAAGGAACACTTCTAAGCTATTTCTTTGAAGCCAGCATTACTCTACCCCCAAAATCAGATAAAAACACTATAAAGAAAGAGAATTCCAGGTCAATATCTCTGATGAACATAGGTACTAAAATCCCTCAACAAAATTCTAGCAATTTAGATACAGCATAACATTAGAAAGATCATACACCATGACCAAGTGGGATTTATTCAGGGGATGTAAGTTTGGTACAATATTGGCCAAACAATAAATATGATTGTCAAAACATCACATAAACAAATTGGGAGATAATCCATGATCATATCAATAGATGCAGAAAAAGCATTTGACAAAATTCAACATCCTTTCTTGGTAAAAACTCTCAGCAGAGTGAGACTAGAGGGATCATACCTCAACAAAATAAAAGCCTTATATGATAAACATATAGCCAATATCATACTCAATGGGCAAAAATTAAAACCATTTCCCTTAAGAACAGGAACAAGACAGGGATGCCCACTCTCTCCATCCCTGTTTGATGTAGGAGAATAAATAAAAGACATCCAAATTAGAAAAGAAGTGAGACTGTCATTATCAGTATTCGCAGATGACATGATATTGTACATGGAAAACCCTAAAGACTCCATGCAAAACCTACTAGATTTAATAAATTAATTTGGCAATGTAGAAGATGCAAAATTAACTCCCACAAATCCATGGCTTTTTTTATACACCAATAATGAACTCACAGAAAGAGAAATTAAAAAAAGCGACCCCATTTACCACTGAGAAAAAATTATGATACCTAGGAATAAACTTAACCAAGGAGACAAAGGACTTGCACTCAGAAAATTTCAGGACACTAGAAAAAGACAAAGGAAGACATGAACAAATGGAAGAATATACCATGTTCATGGATTGGTAAAATCAACATCATTAAAATGTCCATACTACCCAAAGCAATCTACAGATTTAATGCAATCCCCATTAAAATACCAATGATTTGTTTCCCAGAAATAGAACAAACTCTCCAAATATTCATATGGAAAAAAAGACCCCAAATAGCCACAGTAATCCTGCCCAAGAAAGAAGAGTAAATACACAGGGATCACAATACCATATATCAAGCTATATTACAAAGCCACTGTCCTCAAAACTGCCTGGTAGTGGCACAAGAAAAAATAATACACACACACACACACACACACACACACACACACACACACACACACACCAATGGAACAGAATAGAGAACTCAGAAATCAAACCTAGCCATTATGCTCAATTAATATTTTAAAAAGGAGGCAAGAGCTGACAATGGAGTCAAGAAAGTCTCTTTAATAAATGGTGCTGAGAAAATTGGACAGATATATGAAAAATCAAACTAGACCACCAACTTACACCATACACAAAAATAAACTCAAATTTGATAAAGGACTTAAACAGGAAACCATAAAAATCTTAGAAAAATCCATATGCAGCAAAATATCAGACATATGTCATAGCAATGTCTTTACTGATACAGCTCCTAGAGCAATGGAAACTGAGTAGAAAATAAACAAATGGGATTACATCAAAATAAAAAGCTTCTGCCCTGCAAAAGAAACCATCAACAAAACAACAAGAAAGCCCCCTGTATGGGAGAGCATATTTGCCAATGTTATATCTGATAAGGGCCTAATCTCCAAAATTTATCAGAAACTCATACATCTTAACAAAAGAAAGGTAAGCAATGCAATAAAAAAATGAGCAAAGGACTGAAATACACACTTTTCGAATGTGGACATACTAGGAGGCCACGAAACATGAAAACATGCTCAATAATTGAGAGATGCAAATCAAAACAACAATGAGATAACATCTCACACATGTCAGAATGGCTATCATCAACAAAATTGACAAATGACAAGTGCCGGCCCAGATATGCAGAAAAAGGAACCCTTGTGCACTGCTGGTGGAAATGCAGACTAATGCAGTTACTATGGAAACAGTATGGAGATTTTTAAAAAAATTAAAAATGGAACTCCCATTTGACCTATTAATCCCACTTCTCAGAGTGTATCCCAAGAAATGAGAAACACCAAACAGAAAGGATATGTGCACCCCAATGTTCATAGCAGCACAATTATCAATAGCTAAAATTTGGAAACAGCCAAAGTGCCCATGAACAGATGAGTAGATTAAAAATATGTAGTACATCTACACAATGGAATAGTGTGATGCTGTAAAAAAGAAAGAACTCTTACCATTTGCAACAGCATGGAACAAAGAGGAGAGCATTATGTTCAGTGAAATAAGCTAGTTGCAGAAAGATATATATCGCATGATCTCACTCATTTGTGGAACTTAGTGAACAACATAACCAGATGAACAAAAATTATGCTAGAGACATAGAAGCATTGAACAGACTGTGAAAACTTCAGAGGGAAAACAGGGAAGGGGGGAGTAAGAGATCAACCAAAGGACTTGTATGCATGTATATAATCATAACCAATAGACACAGACACAAGGTGGGTAAGGGCATGTGCTAGGGGTTGAGGGTGGTGAGGAGAGGTCAATGGGGAAAAAGGACACATATATAGTACTATATGTAATGCTTTAAACAATAAAGAATTAAAAAAACCCAAGTCAAATTCTGCATGCAATAATATTCAATAAATTCTTTATAAGTCTGTTCATATTTTAAAGGAAATAAATATTAATCTTATGTTTATTACCATTTGAATTTTCTGAAATCACTTATTAATTATCCTTCCTACAGACTTAGTTTTTATCCAGTATATCTTATAGAATATGTGTTGTATTGAAGAGATATCTCTTCTATTTTTGTTTAAAGTTTGAAAATCACAGATATTTGTAATTTTGACATTTGCCATCATTATAAAACACTTCTAGTAATTTCAGTATTGTTTAGCACAGGGAGTACGTGGCAATAATAAATTCTGACTTAAACTTTAAAAAAAGTAGCAAAGAGCCAGAATAATGGACAAGGTATTTTTTAGGGGATTTACCAGTAGATATCAGGTATAAAAGCAAGAAAAAAAAATTTCTCACTTAAGGAAGGTCAAATTGGGCAGACAAAAGGCTAAAATCTTGAAAAAAGACTACATAATCTTTTTTGGACAGCCAAACATAGACTCAGACAACCTGATAACTGGTAACACATGTTGCGTAAAACTTACACATTTAAGCTAAATTGATGGTTTGACCTTTCAGACAGAAATCATGTTATTTTCTAAGATGCTTTAATAATGCATCTTTAGTTTGGCTTTCCTTTACTGAAAGAAGTTGCTGAACACCCTGCAAGGGTATTTCAACTCTTTGCAAGAGAGGAGCCTGAAAATAAACTCAGATGTGATGATTTAGTAAAACAAGATTAAACTAATCAAGAAAATAGATTTTTGCCCAACAATATTACATACTTAATGATACTATTATAATAACCTGGTTATTATTTAACAGGAAAAGAGAAAATGTAGGAATGCCATTTATATAGCTTTGCTTAGAAGATACAGTTAACATTTTTCAAGTCTGTTCCGCAGATTGCTGGAGAAATTGACTAGACAGTAAGGTTTGGGTGATGTCGGAAGATACTCATCTGGCTGTAACACCTAGGAGTGAGTCAGTTCCTAGAACAGGTGTGGCCACTGCAAGAGCACAAAATCTGAGATACTTAACTCCTAAATAACAAAAGCTCTCTCTGCTCTTTTGCTCTTGGCCATCTTGCTCTCTTGGGACTCCTATTGCAAGAGGCATGCCTCTCCATATTCAGCCACATGTCTCACACTTATATGGATTTTACACAATGGACTAATGGATTTTAACTAACCTGATGCTACATCAGAACCAGCTCCACCATGGAAAGGAAATGTTGGATACTGGCCCTGCTTTTAGCTCTGCTGCATATTTTCTGCATATTTTCCAGGACTGGCTAAAGACAATAGGACTTTGCAAATAAAAGGATGTAATTCTACACAAATAAGTCATTCATTTACTCATGCAAGTCTTAGAAAATTTCTTTTCTGCAGATATGGCAAGAAGCCAACTTCTGCCTACTGGGCATGCTCAGTGGTTGAACATCAACCTATGAACGGGGAGGTCAAGGTTCAATTCCCAGTCAAGGCATATGCTTGGGATGTGACCTTGATCCCCAGTAGGGGGCATGCAGGAGGCAGCCAATCAATGATTCTTTCTCATCGTTGATATTTCCATCTCTCTCTCCTTCTCCCTTCCTTTCTGAAATCTATATATATGCACACTAGGGCCCGGTGCACAAAAATTTGTGCACTCGGGAGGTCCCTCAGCCCAGCCTGTGCCCTCTCACAGTCTGGGATCCCTCGGGGGATGTCCACCTGCTGGCATGCCTGGCCAGCCTGGGTGAGGGGCTGATGGCTGTTTGCAGGCTTGCCAAGCCCCCCAATGTGTACCCTCACCCCATTGGGGTGTGGTCAGCCTGGGTGCGGGTGTGAGGGCCGTTTTCAGGCTGCCCACAGTCCCTTCAGGGTTCTCCCTACTGGGGTGCCTGGGTAGCCTGGGTGTGGGGTTGAGGGCCATTTTAAGGTTCTCAGGCTGCCCACATCTCCTTCAGGGTTCAGGTCCCTACTGGGGTGCCTGGGCAGCCTGGGTGTGGGGCCGAGGGCTATTTTCAGGCTTTCATGCTGCCCACAGCTCCCATTGACCCAACGTCCCAGCAAGGCTGGCTGGAAGCAGGTTCTGGGGTTTATTTATCTTCTATAATTGAAACTGTTGCTTTAAGCTAGGCACGTAACAAAGCCTCCTGTTGGCCATGAGCAGAGAGGCCCAGCTGGCCTAGGCAGACAGTTTACTCCTGGTGCAACAGAAGCCTCCTGTTTACTCTAGCTCTGTGACTGCTGGCCTCCATCTTGGCTGGGTTAATTTGCATACAGCCGCTCTGATTGGCTGGTGGGCATGGCTTAGGCATCCCGAAGAAACGGTCAATTTCAATATTACTCTTCTATTAGATTAAATATATATCTAATCTAATAAAAGAGCAATATGCAAATTGACTCTCACTCTGTTATGCCTAAGCCATGCCCACCAGCCAAGCCATGCCCACTGGCCAATAAGAGTGACTATATGCAAATTAACCCAGCTGGCAGCCACAGAGCTGGAACAAGCAGGAGGCTTGCTCCGGTGATGCAAGAAGCTAAGGTTCCTGTCTGCCTAGGCCAGAAGTGGTCTCCACTCAAGGCAACAAAGATTCAATTATAGAAGATAAATAAACCCCAGAGACCTGCTTCCAGCCAGGTTGGGCTCAGGGAGCCTGGGTTGTCAGGTGCAACCCGACCTGGACTCCCGTTAAAGCAACAAAGTTTCAACTTTAGAAGTTAAATAAATTCCAGCCAGCCTCACTGAAAACAGCCATCAGCCACTCACTCAGGCTGGCCAGGTACTCCAGCAGGGATCCCCTCACTGAAGGGGATGTGGCCAGCCTGAAACCAGCCCTGACCCAGGCTGGCCAGGTACCCCAGTAGGACCCCCTCCCTCAAGGGGATGTGGCCTGCCTGCAAACAGCCATCAGCCACTCACCCAGGATGGCCAGGCACTACAGCAGGTGGACATCCCCCTAGGGGTCTCAGACTACGAGAGGGCACAGGCAGGGCTGAGGGACCCCCTGAGTGCACAAATTTTTGTGCACTGGGCCCTTAGTATATATATATATTTTAAAGAACCCCACTTACACTAGCAATGGAGGAATTCTACCCACCTAATCCTCTGGCAACAGATTGGTGAGCCAGTCATGCGAGACTTAATCATGAGAATGGACCTGTGGAACATGTGGAAAACAAACAACCTTGCAGCCAGCCTCCAAATCAGGACTCAAAGGATGAGGCAACAAAGAAGATAAACGTTGACTAAGACTCTGGGTAGCTTGGTGAGAAATGGAATGTACATTCTAAGACTTCTATAATTTATCTCTCTCTCTCTTTCCCCATATTCTGATTCCCCCTTGGGGACAGGGTTTCCAGCTGTGTCCCCAGTCAGGACAGCCACAGCAGCTACCTGCACCTCCGGGAAAGACTGGGTTGGTGCCCGCTATTCTTCAGTGTCACCACTACAGAGGTCCTGACTGGGAATCCCTCTGTGGGATGAAAAGGAGGTCCTTATATGCTGAATGCCTGAATGCCAGAATGCCAGAGTGCCTCATGCAGGAAATTTTAGAAGTGTCCCAGGTACACAAATTCATCCTGCCTTTTTAGCACCTCTCCTAGGAGGTGGGGGTAGAAAGGGAGTTTAAGGGTAACTAAGGGTAACAAACAAACAAACAAACAAACAAAAAACCCAGCTCCTTTAAGCCCTGGTGCCAGCAATGCTGCACCCTTAGCCTAGGACTTAAAGCTGCCACAGCCCAGTACAGCTCCAAGTCTTGGCGCCAGCACCCCCATTCCCATCCTCTGTGGTGCACCTGAAGGAAAGTCTGCCTTTTTTCTTCGTTTCTCTGCAACAGTGTGCTTGCAAGCCACTGAAACCTTCTCAAAACACTACATGAAAATTTCCCATTCTCCCCCACAGCCCTGCAAGTTTGATTGCAGGGATGGGACCTCTTGGCAGTATGCTGGGGAGGATGAGAGAGGAACACTGATTAGACACATTGAGAAAAGCTGTTGCTGGACCCCTGCCCCACTGCAAGTTGATTTCTGCTAGCTGCACTGCCCTAACCTAGGTGCTGCTTTGGCAACCATGCAGCCTGGGCTAGCCAGAGAGAGTCACCCCTAACAATGATACATGTTGCTAGTTTCCACCATGTTGCTTAAGGGCAGAAGTCACATGGCTTGAGGGTGGAAGTACTCTTCCCTGGTGGGCATCTTTCTTGGGGAAAACATTATAACTACCCTTAGCAGAACCAAACTGCTGCAAGTCTAAGTTGGTAGTAATATTGTTGCTTCTGCAAACACAATTATGATGTTTTAAATTCAGACAAATATTGTTCTTGCTAAGAAATGCGTCTTCCATAGACAAATTTGTAGGGTTCATAAAAATGGATTGATACTTAATCTTGGAAACCGACTAAAAGTAGTCAGTAAAATCCAGGGCCCAGGATTTTAAATTCTATTTAGTCAAATTAAGAGGAAATGCCCATTCTTTCCTTAAGGTTAGAAAAATATGAGATAATAACAAACTACTAGGCCAGCTATTAAAAGCAAGTTAAAAGAGCCAGACTTTTTATATCTCAGACAGTGGAGATAATGGACCTCCCTTGTTCATACAAACACAGAGATCAAGACCTCCAATAAGATCAGAGGCCATCAAAATTTTCCATGTGGAGTTAAATAGGTTCAACAAAAGGGTGCCTGGTCAGCACTGATGTTAGTAAACCTCCACACCTGGGAAAAAATGTATTGTCATTTCAGGAAGGTCTTTGTTCCAGCATAGGAGAGGAGGGGCAAGACACAGTCTCTGGTGGAAAAACTGGCAGTGAGAGTCTTATACAGATCCTCCCCCTGGCACATGACAGGAAAGCAAGAGAAAATTGGGGACATCCATATTTTCCTCATCTCTCCAGTCTCCCTCCCCAGAAGGAGATTTTTCTCTCCCCCAAAGTCAACAGTAATACAATGTCCATTCCTCAAGAACACCCACTCTGACATGGAATTTTATTCTGAGTTTGTCAAAAGACCTGCCTTCCTTTATATTAATGCCTGGTCTCCAAGTAACCTTGTCTAAGTTATCTATTAAAATTCTGATTCTGAAAAACAAATTTTATCTGAGCCTATCTAAGTCAATCTGTTTGATTAATTCACCTGTATTTTGCTAAATTAGTGAATTTTGATGTTTGCCATTAAGAAAGCCCGTGTTTCTAAGTTAGAGAATGTGTTTGCTAATCCAGGGAATGCTAATTGCTCACCTCTAACTTTTTTCTCCCTCCCTTATCCATCCAGAATTTGGAAGTTCTTAATTAGTACATCATGACAATACATTTCTTTGCATTAATCCAAAAAAATCATTTCCAAACTATGTATTCTTATCGACCAAGACCTTGACTGGAATGCCACATCTAAGAGAGACATGGCTGGATTCTGGGTGTCACCAGAAAGCCTTAAATAATTGAGATTGATTCTCAAACTGATTGAAGCCAATTAGAAGCCACTGCAAAAAATGGCCTAATACCTTACTTGATCACATGGTTCATAGTGATCTTCCCAAGGAATGAATGAAGGTTGTTTTCCTGAAAAAATTGCAAATAATGAACCTCAAGTCACCTTTGGGGACCTCAAGGACTTGAGAACATAAACAAAACCTACAAATATTCCAGGAAACTGTGACCTTGGGTTCCCCACCCTGAGGGACTGACTGCTCATTAGTGCACAATATAAAAATTCCTTATGAATGAATAAAATTTCAGTGTAACAAATTTAAGAAAGCCTGTGTGATCAATTTGATCACTTTCTATTCTTGTTGTGTTTATGCAAATAATTAAGCCAAACTAAAACTAGATGTTATACAGTCTCTTTGTACAGGAGGATAATATTAAGGAGAAAAACTGTGTTTCAGCGAATAATGGACACCACAATGGCCAATTGTGAATATTAAACTCTAATGCAGTTAACTGTTTTGACATATTTTTATTGATTTCAGAGAGGTAGGGAGAGGTGAAGAGAGATAGTAACATCAATGATGAGAGATAATCATTGATCTGCTGTGTCCTGTATGCCCCACATGGGAGGAGATTGAGCCTGAAGTTCTATTAATACACTTAAGTCACAATAAAATCTTGCCATCACATTTAAACTTCTCCACACATGTACATTTGAAATTCTTTTCTCACAATACTGTGAAAGAACTCATTTTTACTGGCAACACTTGTGAGATTCATTCCTTCTTCTTAGTGAAAATAATTGCTTATGAATTTACCAAAAAAGATTTTATTTTTCTAATAAATATGAGCATTTCTGTTAAAAAAGTTCTTATGTTTTACATCTATTGCTCCTATAAACATTTTGTACATGTTTCTTTTTAAAATATATTTTATTGATTTTTTTACAGAGAGGAAGGGAGAGGGACAGAGAGCTAGAAACATTGATGGGAGAGAAACATTGATCAGCTGCTTCTTGCACACCTTCCATCGGGAATGTGCCCATAACCGAGGCACATGCCCCTGGCCAGAATCGAACCTGGGACCCTTCAGTCCACAGGCAGATACCGAGCCAAACGAGTCAGGGCTGTACATGTTTCTAGATGAATATATGCAGTATTTTTGTTTGTTATATCCTGGGAATAAAATGCCCTGAGCTGCAGACTATATATAATCTAATAAAAGAGTAATATGAAAATTGACCCCCACTCCATTATACCTAAGCCATGCCCACCAGCCAAGCCATGCCCACCAACCAATCAGAGCAGCTGTATGCAAATTAACCCAGCCAAGATGGTGGCCGGCAGCCACGGAACTAGAGCAAACAGGAGGCTTCCGTTGCACCAGCAATGGAGGAAACTGCCTGCCTAGGCCGGCTGGGCCTCTCTGCTCAAGGCAGCAATGTTTCAATTATAGAAGCCACAGAGCTGAAGCAAATAGGAGGCTTTGTTGCCTGCCTAGGCCTCGGCTCACGGTAGCAAAGTTTCAATTATAGAAGATAAATAAACCCCAGAAACCTGCTTCCAGCCAGCCTCACTGGGACCTTGGGTCAATGGGAGCTGTGAGCAGCCTGAAAATGGTACTCAGCCCCTCACTCAGGCTGGCCACACCCCCATGGGGTGAGGGGCTCACTGGGGGACTTTGCCAGCCTGCAAACAGCCATCAGTCCCTCACCCAGGTTGGCCAGGCACACCAGCAGGTGGGCATCCCCTGAGGGGTCTCAGATTGTGAGAGGGAACAGGCCGGGCTCAGGGACCACCCCCCCGCAGTGCACAAATTTTTGTGCACCGGGCCCCTAGTATATATATATATATATATATATATATATATATATATATATATATTGAATATTGCCAAATAATTTTTCAAACTGATTGTTACAATGTACTCTCCAACCAGTAATAGCAAAACAAAAAACAATTTACTCCCCAAGAATGCATGTAAGTTCATCTTTGCCAATATGTACAATTGTCAGTATGTTTAAACCAAACTATTTGGGTGTGTAGGCTTTTACACTGTGGTTTTAAATTTCATTTTCTATTGACTACTGAGGTCGAACATAGTTTCATATGCTTTTTGGTTAATTGAATATAATATTTTTATGATTAGTTGCTCAAGTCTTCTACATGTGTTATTTTATATCTGTTTTATTAATTATGAAAGAAGTGTATTAAAATCCCCAACCTCACTATAGATATGCCTTTTATTTTGAAAGTATAGGGTTTACATTTTTGAAGCTATATTATTAGGAACATTCATTTGTAGAATTATATATCTTCTTGACAGTTCATCCTTTTAGTTTCATAAAATGCCCTTCTTATCAATACTAATATTTACTCCTTAAAATATATTTCATTTAATAGTGTAACTATGCCAGCTTTCCTTTTTTAAAATATATTTTTATTGATTTCAGAGAGGAAGGGATAGTGAGAGAGATAGAAACATCAAGGATGAGAGAGAATCATTGATCAGCTGCTTCCTGAACACCCTATACTGGAGATTGAACACATTACTAGAAAAATACAAGTTCCCAAAACTTAATCAGGAAGAATAACAAAAACCTGAATAAGCTGAGAACTACTGATGAAATTGAAACTGTAATCAAAAAGCTTCCAGCAAACAAAAGCTCTGTACTACTTGGCTTCATAGGGGAATTTTATCAAACATTCAACAAAGAAATGAAAGCAATCCTTCTCAGACTATTCCAAAAAATAAAAGAGGAAAGCACACTTCTAAGCTCTTTCTATGAAGCCAGCATTACCCTAATCCCAAAATCAGATAAAGACACCACAAAGAAAGAGAATTACAGGCCAATATCCTTGATGAACATAGATGCTAAAATCCTCAACAAAATTCTGGCAAACTGAATCTGGCATTCAATTAGAAATACCATACACCATGACCAAGTGGGATTTAATCCTGGGATGCAGGCTGGTACAATATCCACAAATCAATAAACATGATACATCACATAAACAAATAGACAAAAATCACATAATCATATCAATTGATGTAGAAAATTCCAACACGCTTTTCTGATTAAAACTCTCAGCAAAGTGGGAATAGAGGGATCATACCTCAACATAATAAAAGCCTTATATGACAAACTTACAGCCAACATCATACTCAATGGGCAAAACTGAAACCATTGTCCCTAAGAATAGGAAAAAGACTGGGATGCCCGCTTTCACCACAGCTATTTTACATAGTAATGGAAGTGCTAGTCACAGCAACCAGACAAGAAGAAGAAATAAAAGGAATCCAAATTGGAAATGAATTAGTAAACTTGTCATTATTTGCAGATGACATGATACTATACATAAGAAACCCTAAAGACTCCATGAAAAAGTGGTTAGACTTAAATGAATTCACCAATGTTGCAGGATACAAAATTAATGCCAAGAAATCTGTGGCATTTTTATACACCAATAGTGAACTTACAAAAAGAGAGACTAAAAAAAAAAAATAAAAAAAATCCATTTACCATTTCACCAAAGAAGTTAAGATAACTAGGAATAAATTTAACTAAGGAGATAAAAGACATACACAGAAAACTACAGGACATTGAAAAAAGAGATAGAGGAAGACATAAACAGATGGAAGAACATTACATGTTCATGGATTGGTAGAATCAACATCATTAAAATGTCTATTCTACTCAAAGCAATCCACTCTCATTAAAATACCAACAGCATATTTCACAATCCTAGAATGAACTCTCCAAAAATTAATCTGGAATAAAAAATACCTCGAATAGCTGCAGCAATCCTGAGAAAGAACAGCAAAGTAGGAGAGATATCAATACCAGATATCAAGCTGTATTAAAAGACACTGTTCTCATAACTGCCTGGTGGTAGCACAAGAACAGACATATAGATCAATGGAATAGAATAAAGAACCCAGAAATTGACCCAGATGACTATGCTCAATTAATATTTGACAAAGGAGGCAAGAGCATACAATGGAGTCAAGACAATCTCTTCAATAAATGGTGTTAGGAAAATTGGACAGATATATGCAAAAAAAATGAAACTAGACCAACTTACACCATACACTAAAATAAACTCAAAGGGACTTAGTCATAAAATGGGAAACCATAAAAATATCAGAGGAATCCACAGGCAGCAAAATCTCAGACATATACTGAAGCAATTTCTTCACCAATACAGTTCCTAGGGCAATAGAAACTAAAGAGAAAGTAAACATATGTAAAATGTATATGTAAACAAAATTTTGACTACATCAAAATAAAAAGCTTCTGCACAGCAAAAGAAACCATTAACAAAACAGCAAGAAAGCCCACTGCATGGGAGAACATATTTTCCAATGTTATCATTGTTAAGGGTTTAATCTCCAACATTTATCAGGAACTCATACAACATAACAAAAAGAAGACAAATAACCCAATCAAAAAATGGGCAACAGACCTAAACAGATACTTTTTGAAAGAGAACATAAGGAAGGCCAAGAAACATATAAAACATGCTCAAAGTCACTAATCATCTGAGAGATGCAAATCAAAATGAAAATGAGGTACCATCTCACACCTGTCAAAATTCCTATCATCATCTAATCAACAAGTGACAAGTGCTGGCGAGGATGCAGAGAAAAAGGAACGCTTGTGCACTGCTGGTGGGAATGCAGACTGTTGCAGCCACTATGGAGAACAGTATGGAGTTTCCTCAAAAACTAAAAATTGAACTTCCATTTGTCCCAGTGATCCCACTTCTATGAATATATTCCAAGAAACCAGAAACACCAATTAGGAAGGATATATGCACCCCTATGTTCATAGCAGCACAATTTACATTAGCTAAGATTTAGAAACAGCCTAAGTGCACATCAGCAGATGAGTGGATTAAAATACTATGGTACATCTACACAATGGAATACTATGCTGCTGTAAAAAGGAACTCTACCATTTTTAACAGCATGGATGGTGCTTGAGAGCATTATGCTAAATGAAATAAATCAGTCAGAGAAATAAAAATATCACATGATATCACTCATTTGTGGATTATAATGAAGAACATAAACTGATGAACAAAATAGATCCAGAGACAGTGAAGCATCAATCAGACCGTCAAACCTCAGAGGAAGGTAGGGCAGGATAGGGGTAAGGGAGAGAGATCAACCAAAGGATTTGTATGCATGCATATACGCATAGCCAATGGATGCAGACACTAGGGGTTTGAGGACATGAACAGTAGTGCAGTGAGGGTGGGATTATGGGGGGATAAGAACACATATACAATACCTTAATCAATAAAGAAAAAAATAAACAGGATCAAGAGGTAAGTGCCCTATCTGCCTTATTGAAGATCATCTTAACTTTCACCTGGCTGTGATATCCAGTAGAGTGGTCCTGATACTTTGTACACCAGGGAATTTAAAACAGGATGCAGAGAAGCCATTAGCTGCGAAGACACTGTGGGTCCTGCTGGACCAGATCCCCAAAGATCAACAGAGATCAGTGTGGCCTATGAGAGACTGAGCTTCTGGGAGCCTGGCAGATGCAAAATCGAAGCTGAGCTCCACAGCAGTGGCAGGCTAAATGGCAGGGTGCCTGGAGCTTGAGCATACACTGGTAGTGGACATTTTGAAATGTGCATGGAGATTTGATTCTTACTGCAGCCACCAGCAGTGTTCAGTTCTCTGGTAACCTGTAAGCCAAGTGGTGAGAAAGGGGAAAAACAAGACCTGTGACTGTGGAGAAGCCTAAGTTACCTAAGGCAGCACCTAAGACCACAGGCTCAGGATCCGTGAAAGTGGCAGGTACAGAGTTTGTGAAAATCTCCTGCACACAAACGTGGGGGGACCTGCTGTCTACAGGAGTTAAGAAAGAGAAGATGGATCAGCAGCCCAATGACATGCTGTGAGGCAATTACTGGTAGATAGTGTTTCCAGAAGCTGCCAACTAAAGGCAGTTCCCCTAGACCAGACTACTTAAATTCCTTGAGTAGGAGGAGTTTAATATCCTAGACTGAGGAACCCTGTTAAAGGGGAACCTGGAGGACCAAAGGCCACAGGTTGAACTCACTATATATTGACGCCCCTCCCCACTAACGTGCAACATGTGTTGGCACTGGTGGATACAGTGTAAACTGCAATTTAGTGTATGGTAACCAGGACAGATATATGGGCCCAGTGGCCCATATAGATGAGTATGCAGGCAGAACTGTACGTGTGCAAGCAGTCAACCTTAACATGGGGTATTGGTCCCCTCCCCTCATAGGCCTATACTGTTTTATACCTGAATACATCTTGGGAATGGATGTGCTGAAGGGTTAACAATTGCAATGGCCCAAAGTGAATTCCATCTGTGGGTGTGTATGGTAAACCCCACCACAAAGGGGAACCTGCATCATGCAGCTATGATACTGCCTAACTCCCACTGGGTAGTGTGAGTGCAACAGTACCAGCTCCCAGGAGATCATGAGGAAATTCGACAATCAATATTGCAGCTAGAAAAGACAAAGGTCATCCAGCCCTTGCACAGACCCTACAATTCTATAGTATGAACAGCAGCCAGTTAAGAAGCCTGACAACACCTGGCGAATGACTGTGGATTACAGAAAACTGAATAAAGTGACTCCTCCATTACACTCTGCAGTGCAGACTATAACAAATCTGATGGACCACCTTACTTTGTCTTTAGGGCAATTCCACTATGTGCTAGATTTGGCTAATGCTTTCTTTTCCATAGATATAGCACTGGAGAGTCAGGAACAGTTTGCTTTTACATGGGAAGGTCAACAGTGGACTTTTGTTGTTCTCCTTCAAGGATATTTGCACAGCCCTACCATCTGTCATGGTCTGGAGGCCCAAAGTTAGGCCACCTGGGGCAAGCATCCCACAGTGACAATGTTTCATTATATTGATGATATCATACTAACTTCTGATTCTCTTAGAGATTTGAATGCAGCTTTCAGTAGCCTACAGCAGGCATTGAACTCAAAGGGTTAGGTATTAAACAACTGCAAAGTCCAGGGACCTGGCTCCTCTGCCAAATTATTGGGAGTTATGTGGTTGAGTAAGACCAAGGTGGTACCCAAAGCAGTCATTGACAAAGTGCAGGCTTTTCCCTGACCTAGAACAGTGAAACAGTTACAGACCTATATTGGTCTTTTGGGACACTAATGAGTGTTCATTCCTTATCTGGTGCAATTATTGCAGCCCTTGTACCTGTTATCCTGGAAGAGCGCAACATGGGACTGGACTCCAGAAGTTGAAGAGGCCTTTCTCACTGCCAATAAGGCAGTTATCCAAGCTCAAACCTAGAAGGATGTAGACCAGACACAACCATTCCAGTTGGATGTAACTGTTACTCCATCAGGGTTTGGTTGTGGTCTGTGGCAACAGCATGGGTGGAGAAGAGTATCCATTTGGTTCTGGTCTCAGCTCTGGAAGAGGGTCAAGAGTTGGTACTTCCGCACTGAGAAGCAGTTGGCAGCCACTTATGCAGCCTTGCAGGCCTGTGAGGTAATCACTGCACAAAGGTGCTCATGAATACTGCCTATCCTATAGCTAGATGGCTTAGGTCCTGGGGGACCATGCCCAAGTAGGGAGTGGCACAACAGAGGTTAGCTGGGACATCCCTTTGTCACAAGAATTGCAAACCCTGTTGGGTCTTGTGACTTATGAGACCTTGTCAAGGGATAACACTCCTATAGAGGAGGTACTCCCTTGTCCATTCCAAGAGGGCATGCCACCCTCCCAGAGACCATGTGGTACATGGACAGGTCAATTAGGGGGAACTCTGCTACATGGACAGCAGTAGCTATCTGTTTAGATATAGAACTGTGGCTTGATTCTGGCACTGGGCAAAGTAGCCAGCAGGCTGAACTGAGAGCAGTCTGGATGGTTTTGACAAAGGAGCCTGGCCCTTTGGCCATTAGAACAGACAGCTGGGCTATCTTTAAAGGCTTCACGTTATGGTTGCTGCAATGGCACAAACAGCAGTGGCTGATAGGACATCATCTTGCGTGTGGATAGACAATGTAGAAGGATATATAGGAAGTAGGGATTCCAAAGAGGCAATAATACACCATTTGAGTAGACATCCACTGTTGTTAGCCACTAGGAATAATAAGGCAGATGCCTTGGCATGGGTCCAGGTGGTAAGTACCTTCCCCTGAAGATTGGGCCTGGTGGCTCTATCAGGGGACCACATGGTACCACATGGAATCACAGACATGATGTAGATGGCTAAGTGCTGGGACCTGGCCCTATCCATGGGGAAGCCCTTGCTGTAGTATGAGGATGTCCTTGCTGTGCTTAGGCACACCCCTGTGGATATAGCCTCTAGGAGAAGAAGGACCATGTCCTTAGAGGAGGCACTGCCCTGCAACATTGTCAGGTGGATTTCATTAGGCTTCTTCCTCTGGACTAGGGTTTTAAGTATGCCCTGATGGTTGTGGATACTGCTACTAGCCTCCTTTTTGCTTACCTGGCAAGAGAGGCCACCCAACAGACAGTTGTTCAAGGTTTAGAACATTTTGGGGCTACCTATGGACAAGTCCTCAGCATAGCAAGTGATGATGGAACTCATTTTCCAGAGAAAGAGGTACAGAGCTGGGCCAAGACCCAGGATGTAGCTTGGCAGTTTCACATTCCATATCGTCCCCAAGCTGCTGGTATAATTGAATGGTATAACGGCCTATTGAAAGACAAGTTCTGCCTAGGGGTGGACACACCTAGCCTCAAAAGTTGGGCTTCATGATTGGATATGTCCATAAGATTTCTGAATGAACAGCTCAGGAAGACAGATATCTCTCTGTTAGGGTTCATAATGTGGAAGTATCCTCAAATGCTGCATGTGCAGGTGAAAACAACAGATGAACTGTTGTGCCCAAGTTACATCCATCTGGAACCTTGCTGCTGCCTACACCTGCCCCCTTGACAGAGGGGGAAGAGGAAGCATGAACCTGCCCATAAACTGCCACTGAGAAAGCCCTGAGTAGCCCTCCTATTCCTTTGGGGAAATGAGTATGACCATAAGTTACAGTTGCACCCTTTGATCCAGCCCTGGCCAGTAACTGTGCAAGTACAAGCCAAAAAACAGAAGGGAACATTGTTAAAGGGTACTTATGCCATTGCCCTCTGACCAGTGACAAGATTTCCCATCACGTCCCCTGTGAAACCAGACCCCTATAAAGGGGGAGATCCTGTTTGGTATCACCGGCCGGGTCACCCTTTGATTCCAGCCATAGTGCTGTCTAGAGGAGCAGTTGCTTGCATCTTTCCAGAAGCCTGTGATCTCCTTATGATGATCTCAATATCTCTTTTGTCTCTTTGACCAGTGTAAGCTTGGCTAACAGCATAATGTCATGGGTGCACACCTATGCTTGAGTGCATAATGTCTTCCACTGTTGGGTGTGCACAGAAATTTCCTCAGGAGTGGCTGGCAGATTTCCATGGCTCATCCATCGAGCCACCACTGCCAATTCAACATGGTTAGCTGACCAATACTTTGGCAATGTCTTGTGCGTCAAGTAATAGAGACTCTGATCCAGTAGGACTACAGCAATATTCATCTCTTTATCAGTCATGTAGTGTGGGATGGTTGGGAGTGACTGAGAACAAGTAGAATTAAGAGACCCTTCAGACAAGTGTGTAGAGCAGCGGCAGTGCAATGAGAATTGCATTGTTGGCTGGCTGCCTCCAGACTAGTACACCGTAACATAACACTAATGTTGAGGTTCAGAAGTGATGGAATGAAAAGTGTTATATAGCATAAAACCTGTAGATATGATGATGCCAGGGTACTTACGGGTATGTGAAAGGTATGGCTGGCCCTACGTGATAGCAAATTAGTTGGGTTGATGTACCTGGGGTAGACTCTATATCCCTGGAGAAGAGATTCCCCATAATTGAGAGTCATACCTCTGATGGTGTCATGTTAAATGGACTCCCTGGTGGTTTTTACTCCTTAGCTGTATTCTTTCCTGCAGGAGGAACAATTAAGGTAGAGTTAGAAGTGATGGCCTTAGCAGAACATACAGCTAAAGCCTTAAATTAAGCTTGGCAAGCCCTTACCCTAATGATGGATGAAACCACATAGATGTGCAAAGTGGTACTGCAGAATAGAATGGCACTATATTTGTTAACTGCTACACAGGGAGGCATTTGTGTTGTCCTACATGCTGTACATATATCTTTGACAATCAAGGAAATGTAACCAAGGCCATGAAAGAGATAGACAGGGAATTAAAGGCCATACAAGCCCTATCCCATGATCCCCTCTGAGTTTGGTGGGTTAGACAGTCAGGAGCATGTCATTGGGCATTTGTGCGTGTTGCTATTGGGGCCAGAGTACTAGTCATAACATGCTGTAGTTTGTATTTCTGTTGTGTACTCTGTTCAAAGTGCTGGCATATGGGTCAGGGTACCCCTTGGAAACCATCAGGCATAAGGGGTGGAGTGTGGGGGTCCTGTCTAGAGTATGCCAGATGTTCAAGGCCAAGGCCAATTTGTCATATGCAGGTGCAAAAGCAAGGGCACAGCAATTTTACTCTATACATTGTGCAGGTGTACCTTTCTATAACTCAAATACTGATGTCACTATTTGTTTGGCAAGAAGCTTCATTTGTTTGAGGTTGTTTGAACTTGTATATAAGTTGCCACTGACCAGCCTGTTGTTGGCTGCTTTGTTTGTAGTAAAATACATCCCGCTTGACTGCTTGTACCCATGTGTTTTTTCAGCTTCCAGCACCCAGAAGGGTCAAGTCACTGGCTGAGGAGCTTGCCCCTGATAGTGATGTAAAGTACACCAAAGGAAATCTAGTAAATAATCTAATCTAATAAAAGATTAATATGTAAACTGACCCTCACTCCCTTACACCTAAGCCATGCCCACCATCCAAGCCACGCCCACCAGCCAATCAGGGCGACTGTATGCAAATTAACCCAGCCAAGATGGCAGCCGGTAACTACAGAGCTAGAGCAAACAGGAGGCTTCCGATGCATCAGCGATGGAGAAAACTGCCTGCCTAGGCTGTCTGTAGCCTGTGCTCAAGGCAACAATGTTTTAATTATAGAAGCCACAGAGCTGAAGCAAACAGGAGGCTTTGTTTCACCAGTGATGGAGGAAACGGCCTGCCTAGGCTGGCTGTAGCCTCTGCTCAAGGCAACAATGTTTCAATTATAGAAGATAAATAAACCCCAGAAACCTGATTCCAGCCAGCCTCACTAGGACGTTGGGTCAATGGTAACTGTGGCCAGCCTGCAAACAGCCATCAACCCCTCACCCAGGCTGGCCAGGCACCCCAGCAAGACCCCCACCCTGATCTGGGACACCCTTCAGGGCTAACCAGCCAGCCCCCACCCATGCACCAGGCCTCTATCCTATATAATCCTATATAATAAAAGGGTAATATGCAAATTGATCCTAACAGCAGAACCACTGGGAATGACTGGTCATTATGACACACACTGACCACCAGGGGGCAGATGCTCAATGCAGGAGCTTCCCCTGGTGGTCAGGGCACTCCCACAGGGGGAGCTCTGCTCAGCCATAAGCCAAAAGGCTGCCAGTACAGCGGTGGGTGTGGAAGTATCTCCTGCCTCCTCAGCAGTGCTATGGATGTCTGACTGCAGCTTAGGCCTGCTCACACCTGGCAAGTGGACATCCCCTGAGGTGTCCCGAGCTGCCAGAGGGATGTCTGACTGCCATCTTAGGCCCAATTGCCTGGGAAGTGGGCCTAAGCCAGCAGGTGGACATCCCTCAAGGGGTCCCAGACTTTGAGAGGGCACAGTATAGGCAGAGGGACTCCTCCCCCCCCTCCCCGAGTGCACAAATTTTTGTGTCCCAGGCCTCTAGTAGTGTAATAACAATGGAGGGTGCTTGGTGGGTATTGGAAATATCAGGGGGAAAACTTGGTAAAGTATATTATTGTCTAATCACTATGCTGAACTCCTGGAACTAATACAAACTGATGTGGATTGTAAATTATAATTGAAAAACAACTTTTAAAAATAGATGTAAAAATTTGAACAAAATTTTAGCAAACTGAATTCAGCAATATATTAAAAATGCCATATGCTATGATCAAGTGAATTTACTCCTGTAATGTAAGTTTGGTTCAATATCTGCAAACCAATAACATGATAAACCATATACACAAAATGAAGAATAAGTGAAATAAGCCAGTCAAATAAAGACAAATATCACATGATCTCACCTATATGTGGAATCTAATGAACAAAATAAACTGAAGAACAAAATAGACCTAGAGACATTAATGTATGAACAGATGAACAAAATTATATCAGAGACATAGAAGCATGGAACAGACTGTCCGATCTCAGAGGAAAGGTAGCGGTGGGTGGGAAGAAATCAACCAAAGAACTTGTATTCATATATGTATAACCCATGGAAACAGACAATAGAGTAATGAATGGGGCTGGGCCAGGCTAGAAAGTATCAATGAGTAGGGGGGCATATGTAATACTTTCAACAATTTAAACAAACAATAAATAATAATGATTATCCTATATAATAAAAGAGTAATATGCAAATTGACCCTAACAGCAGAACAACTGGGAATGACTGGTCACTATGACACACACTGACCACCAGGGGGCAGACACTCAATGCAGGAACTTCCCCTGGTGGTCAGTGAGCTCCAACAGGGGGTGCTCTGCTCAGCCACAAGCCAGGCTGACATCTGCCAGTACAGCAGTGGTGGTGGGAGCCTCTCCCACTTCCTCAGCAGCACTAAGGATGTCTCATTGCAGGTTATGCCTACTCCCCCTGGCAAGTGGACATCTCCTGAGGGCTCCTGGGCTGCCAGAGGAATGTCTAACTGCCAGCTTAGGCCCAATCCCCTGGGGGGGCTGAGGGACTCCCATCCCTCCCCCTCCTCCCCTACCAAGTGCACAAATTTTTTGCATCGCACCTAATATATATATATATATATATATATATATATATATATATATATATATAATAAATAACTAAATATAGTGGATAAAAACAAAATAAAATCAAATCATTTGATCATGTTAATAGATGCCAAAAAAAGCATTTGACCAAATCTAGCATCCATTTATATAAAAACTGTCAGCAAGCCCTAACTGGTTTGACTCAGTGAATAGAGCATTGGCCTGCGGACTCAAGGGTCCCAGGTTCAATTCCAGTCAAGGGCATGTACCTTGGTTGTGGGCACATCCCCAGTGGGGAGTGTGCAGGAGGCAGCTGATCAATGTTTCTCTCTCATTGATGTTTCTAAATCTATATCCCTCTCTCTTTCTTTCTGTGAAAAATCAATAAAATATATACATATATATTATTGCTTAAAGTATTACAACAAATGATAGATAAGTATTACAACAAATGATATATAGACCTCCAATTTTTTCCCCTTGTCCTTCCCCCCACCCATCTCCCTAACCCCCAGTTTCTTTTGTCCATTGATTAATTAAAATATATTTTAAAAAACTGTCAGCAAAGTAAGAATTGAGGAGACATACCTCAATATATTAATGGGTATATAAGACAAATCCATAGTTGATTACAGTGTTGTCCCAATTGTGAAGGTTGCAGGTTTGATCACCAGTCCAGCAAGGAACATATAAGAGTCAACCAATGAGAACTGGCTGGTTTTGCTCAGTAGTTAGAGCATTAGTCCTGGCACCAAAGAGTTTCAGATTCCATCCCAAGTCCCAGTTGGGGCTCTTGCAGGAGTCAACCAATTGATTTGACTCTCTCACCTTGATGTTTTTTTTCTCTCTCTCCCCCTTCCACTCTCTAGAAATCAATGGGAAAAATATCCTTAGATGAGGATAAAAACAAAAATCAACCAATAAGTGCATAAATAAGAACAACAAATTTCTCTCTCTCTCTCTCTCTCTCTCTCTCTCTCTCTCTCTCTCTCCCCCCTTCTCTCTCTCTAAAACCCAATAAATAAAAATTTAAAAACTAAGTAACATAAAATGTCCAAACAACCAAAACCAATTTATAGATTTAATGCAATCTCTATCAAAATATCAATGGAATTTTTTAAACATAGAACTAGAACAAATAATATTTAACTTTATATGGAACTACAAAAGACCTGAATAGTCACAGCAATCTTAAGAAAAAAGTACCAAGTTGGTTATGTTGCCTGATATTAAAATATACTACAAGACTATAGTAATCAAATACTGATATAAAAGTGGACACATAGATCAATGGAATGAAATAAAAATCCCAGAAATATAACTACACCTAGAAGGACAATTAATATATGACAAAGGAGGTGGAAACATACAGTGGGGTAAGAGACAGACTCTTGAATAAATGATGTTGAGAAAATTGGACAGATACATGTAAAAAAGTAAAACTAGACTATTTTCTTACACTATACATAAAATAAATTAAAAAATAATTAAAGACTTAAATATAAGCCTAGAAATCATAAAACTCCCAGCACGTAATATAGGTAGTACACTTTTCGACATTGCCTTGGTAATATCTTTCAAATATATTTTGTAGACAATAAAAATAAAAGAAAAAGTAAACAAACAAGGCTACATTAGACTACTGTTTTCTGAACTACCAAGGAAATTATCAGCAAAATGAAAAGTCAACCAACTAATAGGGTGGAGATATTTACCAACGATACATCTAATAAAGAGTTAATATTCAAAATATATAAGAAAACCACAATTTAACACCAAGAAAACAAACAATATAACTTAAAAATGAGCAAAGAACCTGAATAGACTTCTCTCCCAAGAGGACATATGCCTAACAGACATGTGAAAAGATGCTCAACATCACTAATCATCAGAGTAACACAAATTAAAATCAAAATGAGATATCACCTCACAACTGTCAGATGGCTATCTAATCTAATAAAAAAGTAATATGCAAATTGGTGTCACTCTGCCACACCTAAGCCACACCCACCAGCCAATAGCCACGCCCACCAGCCAATCGGAGTGATTATATGTAAATTAACCCAGCCAAGATGGTGGCCAGGAGCCACAGAGCTGAAACAAGAAGAAGGCTTGCCCCAGTGATAGAGAAAGCTAAGGTTCCTGCCTGCCTTGGCCAACTGTGGCCTCCACTAAAGGCAACAAAGTTTCGATTATAGAAGATAAATAAATCTCAGATACCTGCTTCCAGCTGGCTTGGGCTCAAGGAAGTGCTGGGAGCCTGGGTTGTCAGGGGCAACCTGACCTGGGCTCCAGTTAAAGCAACAAAATTTCAATTATAGGAGATAAATAAATCCCAGATAACTGCTTTCAGCCAGCCTCGCTGCAAACAGCCATCAGCTACTCACCCAGGCTGGCTAGACACGTCAGCAGGGACCCCCTCCCTGAAGGGGCTGTGGCCAGCCTGCAAACAGCAATCAGCCCCTCACCCAGGCTGGCCAGGCACTGCAAGGGGGGACACTCACCTTAAGGGGCTGTGGCCAGTCTGCAAATGGCCATCAGCCCCTCACCCAGGCTGGCCAGGAACCCCAGCAGAACTCCCCTCCTTGAAGGGGATGTGGCCAGCCTGCAAACGGCCCTCAGCTTCTCACCCAGGCTGGCCAGGAACCCCAGCGGGACCCCCAACCTGATGAGGGAAAACCAGCTGGCCCCCACCCATGCACCAGACCTCTATCCTATATAATAAAAGGGTAATATGCAAATTGACCCTAACAGCAGAACCACTGGGAATGACTGATCATTATGACACACACTGAACATCAGGTGGCAGATGCTCAATGCAGAAGCTTCCCCTGGTGTTCAGTTCACTTTCACAGGGGGAGCTCTGCTCAGCCACAAGCCAGGTTGACAACTGCCAGTACAGTGGTGGTGGTTGAAGCCTCCCCTGCCTCCTCAGCAGTGCTAAAGATGTCCAACTGCAGCTTAGGCCTGCTCACCGCTAGCAAGTGGACAACTCCTGAGGGCTCCCAGGCTGCCAGAGGGATATCTGATTGCCAGCTTAGGCCTGATCACTTGGGGATCAGGCCTAAGCCAGCATGTGGACATCCCCTGAGGGGTTCCAGATTGCAAGAGGGCACAGGGTGGACTGAGGGACCCCCCCCCCCACCGAGTGCACAAATTTTTATGCACCAGGCCTCTAGTGCTATATAATAAAGAACTAATATGCAAATTATTTGACAAAATCCAGCACCCATTTTTGATAAAAACCCTCAGCAAGGTAGGAATAGAAGGATCGTACCTCAACATAATACAAGCTATTTATGACAGGCCCACAGCCAACATCATACTCAATGGGCAAAAATTAAAACCATTTCACCTTAGAACAGGAACAAGACAGGGTTGCCCACTCTCACCACTCCTGTTCAACATAGTACTGGAAGTATTAGCCATTGCGATTAGACAAGAAGAAGATATAAAAGGCATCCAAATTGGAAAAGAAGAAGTAAAAACTGTCCTTATTTGCAGATGACATGATATTGTACATAAAAAACCCTAAAGATTCCATCAAAAAATTATTAGACTTCATAAATGAATTCGGCAACGTAGCAGGATACAAAATCAACACCAAGAAATCTATGGCATTTTTATACACCAATAGTGAAAGTAATAAAAGAGACACTAACAATCCCATTTACCATCACACCAAAAAAACTAAGATACCTAGGAATAAACTTAACTAAAGAGGTAAAGACCTCTACTCAGAAAACTACAGGACGTTGAAAAAAGAGATTGAGGAAGACATAAACTGATGGAAGAACATACCATGTTCATGGATTGGTAGAATCAATATCATTAAAATGTCAATACTACCTAAAGCAATTTATAATTTCAACGCAATCCCCATTAAAATACCAACAGCATATTTTACAGACCTAGAACGAACTCTTCAAAAATACATCTGGAATAACAAAAGATCCCGAATAGCTGCAGCGATCCTGAAAAAAAAAAGAACAAAGTAGGAGGGATCTCAATACCAGATATCAAGCTGTATTATAAAGCCACTGTTCTCAAAACTGCCTGGTACTGGCACAAGAATAGACATATAGATCAATGGAATAGAATAGAGAACCCAGAAATCGACCCGAACCAATATGCTCAATTAATATTTGACAAAGGAGGCAAGAACATAAAATGGAATCAAGACAGTCTCTTCAATAAATGGTGCTGGGAAAATTGGACAGATATATGCAAAAAAAAAAAAAAAATGGAACTAGACCACTAACTAACACCATACACAAAAATAAACTCAAAATAGATAAAGGACTTCAGTGTAAAACGGGAAACCATAAAAATACTAAAGGAATACAAAGGCAACAAAATCTCAGACATATGCCAAAGCAATTTCTTCACTGATACAGCTCCTAGGGCATTGCAATCTAAAGAGAAAATAAACAAATGGCAGTACATCAAAATAAAAAGCTTCTGCACAGCAAAAGAAACCATCAGCAAAACAACAAGAAAACCCACTATATGGGAGAATATATTTGCCAATGTTATCACCAATAAAGGTTTAATCTCCAACATTTATAGGGAACTCAAACAAATTAACAAAAAGAAGACAAACAATCTAATCAAAAAATGGGCAAAGGACCTAAATACACACTTTTTCAAAAGAGGACATTCAGAAAGCCAAGAGACATATGAAAACATGCTCAAAGTCACTAATCATCTGAGAGATGCAAATCAAAACAACAATGAGATACCATCTCATACCTGTAAGAATGGCTATCATCAACAAATCGAGAAATGACAAGTGCTGGAGAGGATGCGGAGAAAAAGGAACACTCGTGCACTGCTGGTGGGAATGCAGACTGTTGCAGCCACTGTGGAGAGCAGTATGGAGTTTCCTCAAAAAATTAAAAATGGATCTCCCTTTTGACCCTGTGATCCCACTTCTGGGAATATAACCCAAGAAACCAGAAACACCAATCAAAAAGGACATATGCATCCCTATGTTCATAGCAGCACAATATACTATAGCTAAAATTTGGAAATAGCCTAAGTGCCCATCATCAGATGAATGGATTAGAAAACTGAGGTACATCTATACAATGGAATACTATGCCACTGTAAAAAGGAAGGAGTTCTTATCATTTGCAGCAGCATGGATGGAACTGGAGAACATAATGCTAAGTGAAATAAGCCAGTCAATGAAAGAAAAATACCACATGTCCTCACTCATCTATGGATAATAATAACCATTATAAATTGGTGAACAAAAAGAGATACAGAAGCAGAGCAGCATCAAACAGACTGTCTAATTACAGCAACAAGGACAGGGAAGATTGGTGGGGGAGGGGTAACAAATCAGCCAAGGGACTTTTATGCATGCATTTAAGCATAACCAATGGACACAAAACACTGGGGGGTAGGGGAGGCGGGCAGGAGGGCAGGGGAAAAAAGAGATATATGTACTAATCTTTGTAAAACTCTATGTAATTAAATTTAAAAAAATAAATAAATAAAAGAACTAATATGCAAATGGTCATGACACCCTCAAGCCCTCATGCCCTTGTACCCTTGTGCTCTCATGCCCTTATACCAGGGCCAGGGGACCTGAGGTCAGGCTGAGTGACCCGAGGCTGCACTCCCCACCCAACGGGGCTTGACAGGAGTGGGGCCGGCTGGGTCTGGGTCTCACACAATTTCAAGGAGTACACAAGTGGTCACGAACTTGACTCTGGGTCCTGTGGCATGCCTCATACTCTGACAGGAGGCAGATTTTCATATACATTTTACTAATTTTCTTTAATTTCTGATACTTCTATTATAGAGAAAGAGCAAATAGTAATATTAAAATATTTCCTCTAATTAATTCCCTTTAACATGCATGAATTTCATGCACCAGGGCACTAGTCATTAATAAATCAGCAAACAACAAGTGTTGGTGAGGATTTGGAGAAATGTGAACCCTCATATACTTTTGATAGCATTGCAAAATGATATAGCCACTACAAAACAGTATGAAATTTCCTAAGAACAACAACAAAATTAAAAATAGAGCTACCTTATGACCTGGCAATTCTACTTTTGAGTATTAATTCAAAAAATTCAAAACACTAATTTTAAAAGATATATGTACTACTATATTCATTACTAGAAGCCCGGTGCAGAAAAATTTGTGCACTCGGCAG
>PVJC01016897.1:0-27169 GCA_004026665.1 Murina feae | reverse complement strand
AAAGTTTCAATTACAGAAGATAAATAAATCCCAGATACCAGTTTCCAGCCAGCCTCGCTGGGAGCTTGGGTGGCTGGGAGCCTTGGCCAGCCTACAAACAGCCATCAGCCACTCACCCAGGCTGGCCAGGCACCCCAGCAGGACCCCCACCCATGCACCAGCCCTCTATCCTATATAATAAAAGGGTAATATGCAAATTGACCCTAACAGCAGAACCACTGGGAATGACTGGTCACTATGACACACACTGACGACCAGAGGGCAAATGCTCAATGCAGGAGCTGCCCCTGGTGGTCAGTGCCCCCCACCCCCCCCAGAGGGATCTCTGCTCAGCCACAAGCCAGGCTGATGGCTGCCAGTACAGCGGTGGTGGTGGGAGCCTCTCCTGCCTCCTCAGCAGTGCTAAGGATGTACAACTGCAGCTTAGGCCTGCTCCCCACTGGCAAGTGGACATCCCCCAAGGGCTCCTGGGCTGCCAGAGGGATGTTTGACTGCCGCTTAGGCCCGATCGCCCAGGGAGCGGGCCTAAGCCAGCAAGTGGACATCCCCCAAGGGTTCCCAGACTGCGAGAGGGCACAGGCCAGACTGAGGGACTCCCCACCCCCAAGTGCACAAATTTATATTTACCCACATGAAAAAGCCTAGGACAACTTGTGGAATAAACTAGCAGGGAACAGAATGTGAGTTCATTTATGTGAAGTTGTATAATACATGTGTATGTTAAAACACACACATCTAAGGAGTTAGTCCCCAAAATCATCACTAGTCACCCTGGACTATGGTTTTCTGATACCATTTGAATTTCTAAATAAACCCTATATAACAGGTGCTCAAATAATGACATTTGACTCAATGTCATTTTGTTTAACACTGGTGAGATGCCGTAAAAACTTACCACTTGTGCATATCAACTGGCCTATGGTAAAACTGGTTTCATTATACATCATTTCACTTAAAGTTGCAGAACCTATCAGCAACATTAAGTGATGACTTAGTGTATTTTTGTAATTAAAGCATAAAACTATTGTCGCTTTCTAACAAAAGATACAGTCGCAAGGATAACAAAATCTAAGGATGATGAGGGCGAGGAGGATGGAGGCAGAAAGCCATGGACCAGAGCTCAGGACCCCACGGAGCATCCATGGAAAAGTAACCAGGAAGACAGCACAAGACAACGGAGCAGAGCCAGGACCACAGAGCTGGCTCTGAGGCACAGGCCTGCAGAATCAGCTGGGGAGCAGAAAAGCAACTGTGTGGAGAAAAAATTGACCAGGCAAGTGCCAACCCTTCCCCCACAAGAAACCCATGTCCTCAGGAGAAAATCTCAGGTCCATCAGTAAAGGGAAGAGGAAGAGGTAGGAGTTAAATTGACCAACGCCAGCAGAGGAAAGGAAGAGGAACAGGTGTGGCAGACTGGGGGGGGGGGGGGGGGGGAGATTTGCTTTTGGTGCCAGGAACAGGGGGTTGAGGCTGCCAGGGTTTCTAAAATGCAAGTGAGACCCTGAGTTCTCTGCCAGGGGCCATGACATCAGCAATTAAAACACATTACAATTGTTCTTCTCCATGATAAGCAAAACTGGGATTCAAATGGACAGCCTAGGTTAAATTCCGTTGTTGCTTTTTCTTTAGTTGGATTCGGAGCTCTCCAGTCTCTTCCGGCTCTGAAGTGCTAAGATTCTTCAGTTCCTCTGCAGTAGCGCCTCCTTCAGCCTCCTGCCTCCGCCACCACCGCCCACCTCTTCAGAGTGAAGTATAAATTAGCATTTCCATCCCACTCCTGCCCACCAAGCTGGACCTGAAGGTCAGTCAAATGCTGAATCACTTAACTATTACCCTCCACTCCACTCCAAAATGCACAGCGCAGGAACTGCCGCCTGCTCATGCCCGATGTGCAGCTCTGTTTCTCACTGAATTCAGTATCTCATTCCCCAATTACAATCCTTCCTAGAAAGAAGCAGACTGAGCCACAGCATCTGCTCTTCAAATCCATAATCTGCCTCCTTCAATCATCATCTCAACTCTTGCTTTTCGGCCAGAAAAATATTAAACCTATTCTAGAACAGGCACAAACGTAAAACTGCCTGGAAGAAAACATAACATGGTTCCAAAACCATTTTTAACTATTTGCTTATGTCCCACTTTCTGGCGTTGGTGGCAGATCTGTACTGGGTTAGCTCTGGAAAGCACCTACTGTGCTCTCTCACCTGCTGCATGGCGGAGACTGTTCACCAGAACTTGATGCGGACACGTAACAGGCTAGAATCTGAGTTGTCAGGAAGCTGCTCCCTATTATTTCTTGTTCTTTATGACAAAGTCTGAACCAATGAGCCTACCAATTCCTCTAAATTCTAGCCACGGCAAGCTGCAGGTGGGATGGGCAAGTCTGCCTACGGAAAGACTGTAGAAGAGGCAGGGAACAGGGCCAAATCAGGCCACGTGGTCCCGAGCACTCAGTGGTGAGCCAGTGTCCTCTTCATGGCCCGTGGGTCCCCCACACCTCATCTCTGGCAGCCTGTGACTTACTGAATTCCCCCCTCTGATCCCCTGCCTACTTCACTCCCCATCAGATTCTGGTGAACAGTCTCCGCCATGCAGCAGGTGAGAGAGCACAGTAGGTGCTTTCCAGAGCTAACCCCGTGCAGATCTGCCACCAACGCCAGAAAGTGGGACATAAGCAAATAGTTAAAAATGGTTTTGGAACCATGTTATGTTTTCTTCCAGGCAGTTTTACATGTGTGCCTGTTCTAGAATAGGTTTAATATTTTTCTGGCCGAAAAGCAAGAGTTGAGATGATGACTGAACAGAACCGCACTTCCCGGCATGAGCAGGCGGCAGTTCCTGCTGAGTTCACTCGTGAGTTCAGGTCCTAACTAGGAGCCGACCCCCTCGATCACACTCAGAGTGAGGTCTACCCCTAGAGCTCTGATTAGACCAACTACGCAGGGCCAAGGAGCATGTGTCAGAGGCCCAGGCCTGTGATGAACTCCAAATTTCTTCAAAGCCTCACGTTTTATTCTTCAGAACCCATCTATGAGTTGCCGGGGCCAGGCTGAGCACGTGATGCATTTGGTCCTTTAATCTTTGCTTCCCTGAGAGAAAAGTATACCGGTTACCTCATTTTATAGACGAGTCACCAAGCCCTGGAGAAGATTCTGCCTGAGGTCACACCACCGGAAGCGGCAGAGCTGGGACTCAGAATCAGGCAGTGTAGGTCCACTCGAAACCACTGCCTTGGTCCTCAAGCAGAAATAGTTTCCAGGAGAACACCCACGGCCCTGCGGCTTCGCATGCACTTGGCACCGAGACCTGGGGTTCCTCCTGAGAGTAACACAACAGGAGGTGGAGACATTTTCTACTCATCTAATATATTGATTTTATTAGCTAATTTTAAAAGTAACAATACACTAATCTGACTTCTCCACTGGGGAATGTATTGCAGCATACTTTTTTCCCTTTTACAACAAACCTAACTCTCTTTTTAACAAAAACAAAGTCATCCAAGGCCCGGAGTTTGCACAAGGACCAGTGCTCCTCCACGACCTCCACGAAAGCCCCCAGAAGCCTGCAAGGTCCAGGGTCTGAAGGCTGCACGGGGTCCGGGTGGGTAGATGGCAGGGGACGAACAACTGTGACAAAAACAGTACACTGCCACCATGGGCCCTTTCCCTTTCCAGGGGGAGGCAGGGTTTCTAGGACCGTGGTCCACACCTGTCCAGACCATACTCCGACAAAGGCCTGTGAGGTGGGGCGGACAGGGCACCATCGTTGCACAAGAGGTCGAGCCTGCAGTCATCACGGAAACCCACCTCCACACTAACCAGCTCCTCCTATCCTTTCCGTCCCCAAAGTCAGACTTGGTCATGCAGCTCCCACAGGAGCCACTTTACAGCTTGTTAGGAAAAAGAAGGGCTTACAACCGTGGGGGGAAGGCGTCTCTACAGTCCCCACTTCCGGCCTGGAAATGCTCTGCAACACCTAAGTCTACAGACAGGATTTCTCCACAGTTACAAAACCCCATGAGATTGTTTAATGCTGTGACTTCCCTCCTACCCAAGGTGGGTGGGTGGGTGGGTGGGTGGGTGTGTGCACGCGCGGTGTGTTGGGGGAGGAGCACCTCAAGGCATCATAAAAGGAGAATGAAACACCCAAGTATTCCACAGCCATCTTAACTCACAGGCTACATATTTGGATAATATTAAGGCAAGCCTTTCATCTTTTATGCTGCACATCACTTCAAGCAAGGTATCCAAATTTAAAAAACAGATTTTTCAAAAGAACTGCTAAAGTTATAATAACCTCAAAAAATAAATAACGTCTTTATCTGGATTACTCTGAAAGTTCACCAGGTCCAGGTAAGTGTGGCTTTTTAACTGGCACCTCCAACTGCAGCTATCAGACGGGGTTGGAGGCTGAACTCTCACATGCATGTCTCCCCCCTCGACCCTCTTCCCTTCCTTGCAACACAGGATTTAGGATCTATCAATACAGGTGGCGTAAGATATTTTCACTCAAACCCTGATTTTTCTGAAAAGCAAACGAACCAACAGAAAAATAAGACCCACACTAGGTACTCCAAGTCATTAATACTTTTAAACAAAGGAAATAAGATATTATGCAACAGCTAAAAAGATCTGATGGGCTATACTTATGCTGCGCTGTAATCATTTACCCAAGAAGCTACAAGAATGCACACTATTACTGTAAACTCGGGCCTCAGAGTCTTGATGATTACACTAAATAATGATGAACAAATATATACTAAGCTCTCAAGTGAAGGAAACACATTAAAATTACCTAAATACTATCTGTATTTAATGTTAAAATCCAAGGTTTATATTGAGGTGATTTTATAGTTATGACTCTCGATGAATGACAAAAGCAACAATTGTTAACATTTTGCTATGAAATGAAAAACAAAACTTCAATATCCTTAATATATAAAGAGTGGATGCATATAAACATCAAATAAACACCTGAATAAAGAAAATGAGCGGACGGTATGTTCATCCATTCACAGTGAAACACTGTTTTTGAAAGGAAAATATTCAACTTCTAAATAAAAAAAATGCAAGCTACGACAAAATGCCACTTAATATTTCACCTATCCAATGAAGCAAGTTTGTGGGTTTTTAATTATCACCTTATTGAATTCAATGTTGAAAAGAGAATGTTAAAATGGGCTCTCACCTACAACCTGATGGACGTAAAAACTGGTACAACAATTTTGGAAAATAATCTGATAATCTTCTCAAAGATACAGTGCATATACATGCTGCATCACACACATCCTCACACACCCACATCCGTCCATGCACCCTCATGCCTATCCAGGCACAGCCATAAACATCCATACAGAATTACACTTCCAAGAACTTATCCTAAGATATCATCATGGATCTGGGCAAATTTGAGATTTAACTAGAAACCACTGGCATCCCCAACATGGGGAGTGGAGGAATTAAGGGACATGAGTATGGAGTAAGGGTTGTCAAATTACTTGATATTCTCCACTCTCTTATAAGATGCTGATTTCTTTCAGGACTCTCAGGTAACCCACACATGTGTGCTCCAGCAAATTCAGCAACGTGCTATCCAACACTCACACGTGCTCATTTCTAAAAATCTCTTTATGCCCCTCGTATGTTATCAAAAGTCTGGGGCAAACAAGGAAGTGTTGGCAAGAATTCGGAGAAAAGGGAACCCTTGTGCATTGTTGGTGGGAATGCAAATTGGCAGAGCCACTGTGGAAAGCAGTATGAAATTACCACAAAAAATTAAAAATGGAGCCCGGCCAGTGTTGCACAGCGGCTGAGCGGTGATCTATGAACCAGGAGGTCACGGTTCGATTCCAAGTCAGGGCACATGCCCAGGTTACAGCCTCAATCCCCAGTAGGGCATGTAGCAGGCAACGATCGATGATTCTCATCACTGATGTTTCTCTCTCTCTCTCCCTTTCCCTTCCTTTCTGAAACCAATAAAAATACTTCTTTTTAATTAAAAATGGACTTGCCTATGCCCCAGCAATTTGGATAACTTCTGGGAAGATATCCAAAGAAACCCAAAACACTAATTCAAAAGAATATAATCACCCAACGTTCACAGCAGCATTATGTACAATAGCCAAGATTTGGAAGCAGCCCAAGTGTCCATCAGTAGTGAGAGGATAAAACAGCTGTGGTCCATGTACACAATGGAATACTTACTACTCAGCAATAAGAAAAGAAATCTTACCCTTTGCAATGTTATATATAAGGGGACACCAGAGTGCACAACTCATGGATGGATCTGGAGAGCTTTATGCTAAGTGAAATAAGCCAGTCAGAGAAAGCTAACATCATATGATTTCACTCATATGTGTAAACTAATGAATAAAATGATCTAACAAGCAAAACAGAGCAGACTCACAGAGAGCAGGCTAGGTTGACAGCTCTCAGGCAGAAGGGGACAGGGGGTGGGACTGGGTGGGGGGAACGCTGCAAAAAAGAAAAAGAGAAAAAATTCATGGACACAGACAACCGTGTGGTGACTGCTGAAGGGATGGGGGGTTGGGGGAGGTGGAGGAGGATAAAGGGGGAATAAATGGGGATGGCAGAGACTTGACTTAGAGTGGTGAACTCAATACAGTATACAGATGATGTGTTGTGGAACTGTGCACTGAAAACCTGAATAATTTTGTTAACCAGCATAACCCCAATAAATCCAGGAAAAGGGGGGGGGAGTCTGGGGAAAATGGCAAACAATCTAGAATGTTGCATCGGTGTCTTTAAATGTCTTTTATATTCTCCATCCATTTTACAGAAATCAGAACTGGATATTATGAGTACGGTTTATGCAACAGACTCAGCAACAGTGGACCCATCACCCAGAAAGGACTTTCACTCTACAGGCAAAGGAGTGGGGAGTGAATACACGTTTGAATTTAAAATGATGTGTAATGGTATGCATCTTTTTTTTTAATATATATTTTTATTGATTTTAGAGAGGAAGAGAGAGGGAGAGAGAGATAGAAACATCAATGATGAGAATCATTGATTGGCTGCCCCTGCATGCCCCCTACTGGGGATCGAGCCTGCAACCTGGGCATGTGCCCTTGACCAGAATCGAACCTGGGACCCTTCAGTTCGCGCGGGCTGACACTCTATCCACAGCCAAACTGGCTAGGGCGGTATGCAGCACTTCTATCATTTCCCACTTTAACTCACTTTTTCAAGAACTGACCATCTATAACTTCCCGATGTGTCAAATAAACGTACAGCTGCTAAAAATAACGGGGTTAAAAAAAAGTGACTGACTTGGGGAAATACTAACAATACATTAAAGAGAAAAGGAAGGTTAAATAGAACACACAGTACATTTACATCTTTGTAAAACATGCCTTATTAAATATGACTAAATAAAAATCCAACAGAAACCTACTATAAAATACCAATAATTCATCTCAGATACTGGCTGATGATATTTTTTTCTTCTTTCTACTTTCCTGGAACTCTTTAAGTTTTGTACAATTAACATTACTTTTATAAACAGAAGAACTATTACTTGAACTTTTTCAGTAACTCAAACTCTCTACTCATGGAAATTCTGCTAAATGTACATTCCAATGATTGTGACAGAAAAGCTTGTTGGTGTGACGGACTGTCCTTCATTAAAAACAAAACTCACAGTTTTATGCTGAGCTGCCACACACAACAACCTGGGAACGATGAGTTCCTCTGCAGAATGAACCATGAAGGAGGCCAGCACACCTGTCACCTGTCACCTGGGCAGGGGAGGCACAGGACAGGGCTGAGCTGGGGGGCTGTGGAGACATCGAGCCCTGGAACGGTCTGGTTTTCTGACCTTCTTGGCTCTTGCCTGGCAGAGATAGTCACTGTCTCTTTTTCTTAGACCTCTGGGGATGTGATGTTATGTAAGGGACACCAGGGTGCACAGTTCAAGCAAGTGTGTTAAGAGATGCTGCATTTTAGAACCTGAGGATGCAAAGCAGTTTCATTCATCCCATCAAACCAGCATTCCCTTTAAAACTGGATCGCGCAAACACTGATGTTGATGAACAGGGTCCTAAGTTCAAACAACAGACCCTGACAAGAAGAGGTGAACACAATTCTTCGTTCTGGGGGTTCCAAATCACCTGCGGTAGATCTGAACAGCACCTGTGAACTGCAACGACTGAAAAGCTGGTCAGCCTCCAAATACAAGTCCTCACGCAGAGTGGGGTCTGCAGGAGTCGCAGGCAGTCAGCAGGGATTTACTGGCGGCCGACTCCTTCCCAGGCCAGGTGCCATGCAGACACAGCCGCCATACTATTTGAGGCTGACACCCTAATAATGATGATCATCTGAGTGAGGAGGTGCCTGAAGATCAGCAAGGCCAGTACCCCACATCCCACATGACATACATCCCAGAGGTCTTGTGCCCTCAGCAAGGATCCACAGGGTCATGAGAGGTGCAGGCCATGTGCCATCTCTGACCCACTCTTGGTCGCTCTTCCCTAGAAATCCAGTCCCTCCTAAACAGTATGAAAACGCAGGCAAGAGAAGCATGTATCAATGACGAATGAGAATTTCCTAACTGCTCTAACTGAAAAATAATATTAATTTATTAAATACCAAGAGAGAAGACCTCTTTGAAAAGGCAATTATGTGAGGAAAACATCATCTAGAAGTTACACTGCAAGTCTGGCTATGCATCAATACCATAAGCAAATTTCCTAACTGTTTCACAACCAACTCTGAAGATAATTTTTTTACACAGCAGGACAAAGCTAAAAAAAAAAAAAAAAAAAGCTGATTATATGAGGAAAAAAGATATCCCTTTTATCTCTTGAGTTTTATACCAGGTGTTTGTATAATACTTCTTTTAAAGCTAGATGTTTCAGGGCAACATTTTTAATTAAACTCTATCTTTCTGCTATTTAATACCATCTCAGAGTTCTCCATTTTCATTCCACGTGGAGAAAAATTAACTCTGAAACATGAAAACCCTGTTGCAAAAACAAGCACACCATCATGGATTTCTCCTCTATTTAAACCTGAGTGACTCGGGCTAAATGTACCACCCTCTTACTCTCAAATGGGAAGTTGTTTCTTTATGAGGGCAGGCAAAAGGAAAGGTGGTACCAAATGACTGAATTAGTGTCCATTCCCAGAACTCACTGCATCAAAGACTGGCGGAAACAGCAGGTTATTGCCATGCCAGGTTTGTTTCTTCAGCCCTGAATTTCATCACCGAGGTCTAGGTCTGTAAAACGATACTCAGGACATGTATTTTTAGATTACCTCATTAGTCTCCTATTGGTATTAAACCAGGCCTCATTATAGCATCCCTCTAAAGCTTACATAGGATGCCTTTTTCTTTGATCTCCAGCTCTCAATAATACAACTTAGGGATTTTTTTTTTTTTTTTTTTTCCGGAACACAAGAGGACTCACAGAGCTTTCAAAACTGAGGCCCATCACTCTAGCTGGTTTGGCTCAGTGGATAGAGGCGGCCCGTGGACTGAAGGGTCCCGGGTTTGATTCCAGTCAAGGACACATGCCCAGGTTGCGGACTACATCCCCAGTAGGGGGCATGCAAGAAGCAGCCAATCAATGATTGTCATCATTGATGTTTCTATCTCTCTCTACCTCTCCCTTCTTCTCTGGAATCAATAAAAATATATTAAAAAAAAAAAAAAAAAAAAAAAAACTGAGGCCCACGGACTGCGAATAAAAACCTACAGGGTCACCTTCCAGACCAGGAGCTGTCCCAGGACTGCCCCTCCTTAAGATCGTGCTGGCATCTACGGTGTCTTCCTCCCTCAGGAGGCATTTGGCCAAGTGCTCGGGGCTAGTGGCCTGGGGTCTGGGTCAGGACTCGCTGGGCACACCAGGCTATCCCTCTGCTCTCGCATCTGCAACGTGGAGGGGTGGGCCCAGGAATACCCACCACAGACTGAAGCTGCCACTCAACATCTCTTGGCAAAAGCACCCTTATAATTTAAAAAACCAACTATCTAGCGCTCTGCTCTTTACAAACCTTCGAGATACTGGACAAGGGTACAAATGCCATCTTTACAGTGGGATGGAAGTGACACTGTTCCTTCTCCTCCTCCTTCCCGGGGCCAGGAGCAGCTTCTGAAACTGGAAGCTGGGGACACAGGCGCTGCCTGTCACCTTGAGAAAGAACTTGAACCACACTCCCTCACCCACTGACTCTTCTAGCTCCAGTTCTAAAAGAACTACGGCCACTGCGCAGGTCCTTTACCTTATAACTACAGTTTTCCAAATAGTAATCGCATCAAATTGCTCACGGGGACCTACAGAGTGGAAAAAGGTGGTGGGGAAGGGGAGCAGCCCAGTCAGGGACACACACAGGTGCCCACACATGAGCAGTCGTGTCAGACGCCATCCACTTCCACTTCACACCATTACAACCTTTAATACGAAGATCTAGCCATTATAAACGTTTACATTTCCTTTAGAGTTTACTGTTACCTTAGAAGCTTTCCTCAGTGCTGAAAATGTAATTGCACTCTCAACAAGGCAAACCTTCCCAATTACGACCTGTGCTCATGGGAACTGTGGTTGGCACAAAATAAAATTCACAGACACCTAATTTTATAAATCAATAAACAATAAACTACATTTTTCACCTATGAGGGTAACAAGACCCCATGATAGAAAGAACAGGCCCATGGCTGCAGGAACACAGGTCCACGCAGTTCCCGGGTAGTGACTGACATGCATGCTGCTATGTCCTTTGACCTGCCATGATTCTCTCTACAGGGACTGAGGAAAAACATTCCAAGATGCACATCTAAGGATGGTCCCTGGGCTTCAGGAGTGAGAACAAGGGACAGCCTGCATGCGGCCAATGAGTCCCAAAACACACACACACACACACACACACACACACAAGGCCACAGGTTCCTGTGAAGGCAATGATGGAAGACCCCAGAGAAGTCTAATGACCAATCAGTATTCTTTTGCAGGCTGCACTCACCCCCACCAGGATGTTGGCAAATACAAGAAGTGGCGCTCAAGCGTCTCAGGTCTGGGGAAGGGGACCACTGTCACTTGTGTAGGCCAGTCCCCTCAGCAAGGAAATTCTTGTCCCAAATACCAACAGCAGCCAATATTTCTCTTACGTTAAATTTCTGGACCTAACCCCCAAAATCGTTGCTAGTGGTCAATTTTGAGTGGCCACACTTGGGGTCTTTGTGACTTCCACGAAGTGTTTCCGTCTGCTGCACCTTCCCTTCTCTGCTTCCTCCTCCTCCACACCGTGTATGAATAGTGAATTTGGACTTTACCGTCAGAATTCTTCATCTCAAGCACGTGATAACTTAACTCAAATAAGCGAATGCCGAAGGCAAGAGTGAAGGCTCTGATGGCCTGTGGCCTGCTCTCATCTTTGCTTCTCAGGCCAACCTGGCTGGCTTCACTGAGGCTGGCAGGAGTGGGCGTCTCGGGTCCTCGGGCAGCCTGGGCTTCTTCCACCCTCTTGCCACACCTCCCCGGGCACCAACTCCCTCCTCTGTCTGACCAAAGCAACATCAGAGAAGCAGGAAGATAGACAGGAACTCACCACAAGGACGCCTAATGGCAGCCCACTCGTTCCTGCCATTTTAAACACACATCCTAGCACACCTCCCGCTGAAGAGACACTTCTGAAGCAAAATGTTAACTAATAATCACCAAGGAATCAGACTCATTTTCCAATACTTCTGGGAAATGTGGGGTTTTTCTAAACAAAGGAATTACAGTGTTTTGTCTGAATATATTTTTTTGAAATACACACATATTTAATTTGTGTTCTTGAAACAGAAGACACAAGGTTTACAGTTGGTGCCAGAGTACAATGTGGGAGCCCCATTCCAGGCTCTTGCCCGATCCCCACACACCACCTTAGCTCTCTTCCTCATCCTCTGATTTCAGTGAAAATGGCACTGCTTTCCCGCGAGGCCCCCAACACCTGGCCCCACCATTCGGCTGTATCCCACCAAGCTTCGTGAGGAGCTCGCTGTTGGACCCAGGCCCTCAACAAATGGCAACAATGGATGGGTGACAAAGGAGCGCAGGTTACCATTACTTCAGGTGCTTCCACCTCCAGCCCACACACCAAGGACTGAGGCAGATGAAATGCCCACAGGAAGTGGGCCAGACTCGTGTACAACCTGAGGTGCATCTACAGCACAACAGGAGGAAAGCTCCAGGTCTCTCCAGAAGACCTGTTGGCATCGGGCCCCTTAGACCAAAGACACTGTTCAGCAGGTTAACCTGCAACAGTCGTCTGTGCCCAGACAACCCTCCACGGGCCTAGTGTAGTGCAGCTCACCTGTCCGGACAGTCATACTGGCCCCTGACCTGCGGCCCCTCTGCAGGCTCTGCCAGCCCAGCCCACTTCCTCTCTCCCTCAAAGGTGGCTGCTGTCCTACCCACGCCCACCACCCCTTCACGTCCAGTCAATGGGCTCACTCCGGCCCAGCCATGTCCCCAGCTGTATCCCTAAAACCTGCTGGTCACTCTGGACTTCCACTGGACCTAGGAAGCTGCCACACCATTTTTCCTCATCCTTCTCACCAAAATCTGACAGGCTGACCCCCTCAAGTCTCCTAAGTTTGTCCTCCTCTGTGACCCCCAAAACCTAACTCCAGCCCCTTCCAAGCTCCCTGTGCCCCAAGAGCCTCCCATGGAGCCCCCAGAGCTCTGCAAACCTGGGGTCCTAGCCCATCCCCTTCAACCCGAAAGGCTCAGCTCCCACCTGGGATTTTGATCTTACACCTAAGAAAAACTGAAACACCACTGCTTAATTAAATTAACTACTTCTCCTTTCCACTGCAACACGGCTGCCAAAGTCATCTTTCCAAACTCAAATGCCACTCTCCTACTTTAAAAAAAAATAAGGTAACTAGAGAAAAGGCCAAAGAAAAGTAAATGCCCTTACTTGACCACAATCTCCATTTCCAGCTTGGTCCAGCAGCCCAGGTGGAACCTGGCTGAAGCCACTCCTGACATCACCCAGCTCTCAGGACAGGGAAGGCCACTTCCCCTCTGTTTCTCCCCTCGCTGTTTCTCAGCCTGAACTACACACCCCATTGTCACCACAGCGCCCAGGACCAAACATCAGCTCCAGGGGAACCACCCCACAACCCAGCCATTAGGCAGCCTCCAGCTGCCCCCCACTTCCCAAGGGCTGCTTCTCCAAAAGAAAGTGGATGTCAGAAAAGGCTGCTGATGAGCCTTTCTCCCTGCACCCAGGTGGCAGGGGCCTATCTCTAGGTGACTATCTCTTTACATCCTCCAGAGGCCAACGAGACATCAAAGAGAGTCTCCCCTCTCCTCTAGTCTTTAATAAAAAAGAACAGATAAACGGGGTTCCCTGAAGCACACAACCCCAGAATTGCACGCACTCGTACAGAGGCACTGGGGTCCAGCAGTACCCTCTGAAAGATGCCTGATTACCCTGCTCCTGGGCACAGACTAACCTATCTTGCCTCTCTGGGGAATACATTGGCAAATGCAATGAGAGATGATAAAAATCAAGCTAATGTGACATACGGATCACGACTTGAACTTAAAACAGCGCACAGGAAGCAACTGTGTGTTCATACACACTCTCCACCAAATCAAACCCAGCGCTGGAAGACAGGAGCCAAACGGGAGAGCACACCCAACCGTCGGGGAGAGCACGGGACGCTGCCGGTCAGGCTTCTGAGACTATTAAAACCTCTGAAATGAGGAAAGGGCATAATGCCCATTATTGCTCCCACAGATCTAGACACATGTTTACTTCCTCTAGTTGTGTTGCAGCAAGACGCAGTGCACCTGAGCTGCAGTTCCACCTCTGTGCAATAAATAAGTAAATAAACAAATAGCCTCTTCTCACTAGTGTTTACAGGGCAATGCATCCTAAGAAACACTAAAGGATAGAACTGGCGTTTCAGTGACTTTAACTGACTATATTACTAACTGTAGTAAGAACTACATAACCAATAAAACAGACTATGTTTTTAGACCTAAAGCCAATTTCTTGGGACAAGATTTTTAAAAAAAATCATTCAATATATTCTATTGTTTCATGACAAATACAAAGCAAATTTTTTGTATTTCATTAATCACCAAATTCCATTTTTCTGAGGAAGAAATGTGGCCAAAACAGGGTGGTTTAAACGGCAGGATTACTTTGTTGATCAAAGCTGAATGAAGCTCCTGCACTCTCCACAAAGCAGGCACACAGGGGCCTTCTGCCCCCCTGGTCCCAGCCCTCCATCTCACTGAATTCCGGGTGGCCTTCCACAAATATATTCAAAATGCTAAGTTAACACAGTCTGAGAAGACGAAGGAAAAGTCAGATGATAGCATTTTAGCCTCATGCAACATCTGTCATTGGTGCCAAGACTGCAAAACCCAGGTGTAGAAGCAAACCACACACATCTCTGCAAAGGCTATTAGCGTTATTTCATCTCTCTCACTTTCATCCCAAATTATTTGCTTTAAAAGACTGGTAATGAACAGCACTGCAGTTTGTGTTGTCATTCTAAAATAACGTGGGAAACCTACAAAGAATGGAGGCAAACAGCTCCACTTGTCTGTAAAACCAAGCAAATATACTTACATCTTTTGCCATGTTATCAGATCCGTGAAATCAATGCTATAAATGTTCACCCTCCAGAGAAGAAAAATGATTTTTCTGAAGGAAGGAAAAACAGAAATGAGTAAGAATGAGGAAAGAAGTTAATAAAGAACCCACATTTTCCCCAGGACCAGCACCAACCATCCCGACTGCCTCTGCAGGTAGCAGGCACTTTTCCTTTCTAAACCCACACTCCCTCCTCAAGGCGCAGCTGGAAAAAAAAAAAAAAGCCCACACCTGGGATTTTGAAAGTCATCTAAATGAACGGAAAAGCATCCCACACCGGGACGCCCAGTCCCGCTCCCTGCAGACCCCCGTCCACCCCGACGCCCACACAAAGACTCCGGCACCCGGTCGGGCCTGGGACCCAGCCCGCGCCCGCGCACCCAGGGCGCAGCCGGGGACCCCTTGCCAACGCCTGGAAGCAGCCCCTCTGGCCCTGCGCAAAAGCGCACCCCAAGGAGCGCCCGGGTCCCGCCGGCTCGATCCCCTCGCCCACTCGGCCGGCCGGTAACTCTGACAGGTGGGCTTCCGGGGTCCGGCCTCCGGCCTGTCACTAGGCCGCGGCCGCCTCGCCGCGAGCGCCTCCCGCGCGCCGGAACCGGCAGTCGGGCAGGCCAAGTCGGGGTCAGCGCCGCCCCCACGCACCCCGGACCCCCAGACCCTGTGCGCCCGGGCCGACCCCCAATCCCCGCCGGGTGCACACGCCGGCGCTGCTGCTCCGCCAGAAGGCCACATGCAGGCCCAGACGGAGACCCGGGACCCCCGACCCCACAGCCGGGTCACCTGGGAACCCCCGACGGCGGCGCCCAGGACTGGGGGCAGGAGGCGGGAGAACCCGGAGAGGCGCGCACACTCGGTGGGGAAGGGGGAAGGGGGACGGGGACCTGTGGGCGCCCCGCGTGTCCGCGCCCCTCCCGGGACCCCAGCCCTCTCTGGCCCCCTGCCCGCCGCACCTGGCTGACGGTCGGCGCGCGGACACGCGGGGACAGACACGAGGGCGCGGAAACGGACACGCGGGCGCGGACACGCGGACACGGACACGCGGGCGGTCCCGGCGCGCACTCCCGCCCCGGGGTCCTGCCCTGCAAGGCGCCGGGCGCGGGGCTCACCCTGCCGAGCGGGCGTCGGGCGGCGTGACGTGCGCGGCGCGGTGACGTGGGCGGCAGCCTGGCTCCCGCAGCGCGCCTGCGCGCGTTTTCGCGCCTTCGGCGCCCTCCTCCTCCTCCCGCCCGGCGGCCCGCGCTTGGCTCGGAGGGGGATGGGCTGCGCGTGCGCGTGTGTGTGCGCGCGCCGAGCGGAGATGGAGACCCAGGGACTGGCGCCGGCGTGCGGCGTTAAGCGCGCGGGGGAGAGGAGCCAGTGGGGTGTGCACGTGTGCGCACACGGACGACTGGGGCCGGAGATGTGTGCACGTGTGCGCACACGGAGGACAGGGGCCCAGGTTGCGTGTGCATTTGTGCGCAGAGGGGGCAGCGTGTGTGTACACTTGTGCGCACATGGGAAACTGATGAGAGTGTAAGCACACCTAGGAAAGGAGCCACGGTTATGTGTGTGCACCTATGAGTATGCACCCATGGATGAGAGTGGGAGGCTGTCTGTGCGCATGTGTAAGTGCACAGAGAGGAAAGGGACCAGCTGTGTGCCTGTGCACATGGTTGAACTTGCTGGAGTGTGTGCACACGGGCAGAAAAAAGGTTGATTTTGTGGCCACGGGTGTTTATGTGCACGCATGGAGGAGGGGGACCGCTGTGCCCACCTGCAGGTGTGCGCACAAGGAGGAGGAAGGGAGACTGGCTGTGTGAACATGTGCAGGTTGTGTGCACGCAGGAGTGTATGTGTACTTGAGAAAGGCAGGCTAGGATGTGCCCATGGGCACGTTTGGTTGATCCTGTGTATGTGCACAAGAAGGAGAGGAGGGCGCAAGTGAGTTCAGATGCTTGGAGGAGGCAGGGAGTGTGCGCACGCAGCTGGTAAGGCCCTGCCCACCTGGCGCTCTCCTCTCCCTGTCTGGCCCTCAACCTCTACACCCACGCTCAGCTTCCGCGCAGTTTGCCCGCGTCCTCCTGCGGAAGGGTCCTGGGAAGGGAAACCAAGCAGCCAGTTTGCTCCCTAAGTGTGAGACTGATTTGTGCCCCCTGCGACTCACCACCGCCAGGGTCAGGGCCTTGCGCCCCTCTCCCCACCAGATTTTTGAAGGGGCTGAAGACTCAGAAGAGGGTGGGCGGGTCCTGAGAATCCAAAGTTCAAGGCTGTATCAGGGGTGCTGAGCTGAGAGCTCGGGCTTAATTAACGTTCCAGAGGACAAGCGCGGAGCAAAGGCCTCTGCACTGTGTGGGCAACAAGTTGCTGCATTACCACCCCCCCCCCCCCAGCAGGGTTTCACAATTTAACTATTTTATGCTGATCACACCCACTCCTGCTTCTCTAATGCACCATTTAAACTGTTAACGTCTTAATTGGTATTTGGTTTCTTCTTGAAGAGAGCAAAAATCTTCACATTCTTTCTGCTGGTCAACCTACAATGGACACTTAGAGAAACATGGGTGGTGGCGTGATATGGGGTGAATAAGAAGCTCGCAGAGGGCTGGCTGGCCAGCGTGGTTCAGGGGTTAAGCATGAACCTATGAACCAGGAAATCTCGGTTCAGTTTCCGGTGGGGATACATGCCCAGGTTGCCAGACTCAAGCCCCAATGATTCTCTCTCGTCATGGATGTTTCTATCTCTCCCTCTTCCTTCATCTCTGAAATCAATAAAAATGTTTAATAAAGAAGAAAATCGTACAGAGAGGGAAAGTCCTACACATCCTAACACCTTATTTCTCTGCTGGTGAAATGTATACAGCTCTTTACCCATTAGCAGGTCCCCATGAGCCCCATGATATCTGAACCTACATCCCTTCGTTTTGTTCCTCACATAGTCCTATGTTCCTAGTTCCATTTTTCTTTCACAGGAATTCCTTGTTTTTTACTGTATTTGAATATTCACCCCCAGATAGCAGCCAGAAGACTTCCTTCAGGCCCTTGGACCTAAGTGCACAGAACAGGAAGCTGGGGCTCAGAGTTAGGAAGAAATGGAGAGTCAGAGTACAGAATCTTAAACCTCTCCCTACAGATTCAAGATTCCAGTAACTCGACACTATTTACACTGGGTAACTACCTCGAATATTTAAAAAAAAAATCTGCACAAAAATCACCACAGCGAAATATTCTGAACACTCAAGAGCTATTAGAGAGAGGAGAGAGAGAGGGAGGGAGGGAGCAATTGCAACAGTAGAAGCTCATTGAGACTCTGATTTGCTTGGAGAAGGGGTAAAAAAAATTGTTTCTTTTGGCCTCTCAGTAACATATCCCACAATGTTCAGTTTCTGTGTTACAGTTCTCTCTAAATTATTTGATTGAAGATCCAAATATTTTAGACACTGTCTTGCCTTGAGGTCTCTAGACTAGATTGCAGAAATGCAAGTTCTTGATGAGTAATAGTCCCGTAGCTCCCTGTATTCATCTAATCCTTCCATCTCCAACCTATATCTGTGGGGAGGGTGTTCAAGGAGCATGACTTAGTGATGCTTTCAATTCGGTATTGACCTGATCCACTTCCTAGTAGTTGGCATGCAGCCCCATGTTATTGTCCAGGATACCATGTGAAAATGATTCTGTTCCAGGTTTTATCATAAGAAAGTGATCAGCCCTGACTGGTTTGGCTCAGTGGATAGAGCATCGGTCTACAGACCGAAGGGTCCCAGGTTCGATTCCAGTCAAGGGCATGTACCTTGGTTGTGGACACATCCCCAGTGGGGCATGTGCAGGAGGCAGCTGATCGATGTTTCTCTCTCATCGATGTTTCTAAGTCTCTATCCCTCTCCCTTCCTCTTTGTAAAAATCAATAAAATACATTTTTTTAAAAAGAAAGAAAGAAAGTGATCAGTTCTTCCCAGGAAAAGTCCTCAAGTCCCAAGAGCTCTCCCTCTTTGTGTGTCAGCTGTGTTGAGTCTCAAAGCTGATCCAGAATCTTTTCTCCAACCCCTTAAACTGTCCTTTAAAGAGAGAATGGCCTAGCTGGTTTGTCTCACTGGATAGAGCGTCGGCCTGCAGACTGAAGGGTCCCAGGTTCGATTCCGGTCAAGGGCATGTACCTTGGTTGCGGGCACATCCCCAGTGGGGGGTGTGCAGGAGGCAGCTGATCAATGCTTCTCTCTCATCGATGTTTCTGACTCTGTATCCCTCTCCCTTCCTCTGTGTAAAAAATTATTGAAATATATTTTTTAAAAGAGAGAGAGAGAGAGAATGAAAATTTTCTAATCCCTTGAAAATTTTTATTCTAAATCTGTTTGTTAAATATCCAATTTGTCTTTGGTTCCCTCCTCAGCACTGGTCTCTTCTCCAGCCGTTTCCTGTTTTCCACCTTCTAGCGTCACCACGGTCATGGTGTCATTAAGAGATGGGAGCTCAAGGGCTCATGGAACTTATCAGAGGGGAGGAATGTTCTTGGATATAGACAAGTGACATTTTCTCTTTCTTTGGTGAAATATGAATAAAGTCATCTTTAGAAAGCTTTGTGTGTATCATAAAATATAAGCAAATCTGTACTTGCTTAACCTCAAAAGATAAAGCCCTAGTCCTCTCTCCAGAAAGACCACAGCTTCTAAGCCCTATCTACAGAGAAATTCTGCAGCCCCGACCCCACCATCTAAACCAAGAAGACATCTTTATTCCTCTCTTTGCATCATGAGTCCTTTTGAAAATTTCCAGTCAAATCCAAAGTCTTCTTGGAAAAATGTCCAGTCCTTGACCCTCTTGCATTATTATGCTTTTAATATCATGTGTTAAAGACTTGCTCAGTCATTTACAGGCTGTACCACAGTCCTTTGAAAAGCACCAGTTAGATCTAACAAATTCTAGATCACTCAAAATACTCCATTTCTTTTACAGGTCTTGCCCACTACCTAGACACTTCTTGTTTGCTTTTTATCTGAAATGTTCTCTGGCTTTTGCAAAGAAAGAAATCCCTTTCATTCCTTTGTTATTTAACTCCACAATTCTTCTAAAGTATTCCTTCTATGTGATTTCACATTGGTGTGGCTAACATGACATCAAGATGATTTTCTATGGAATCCTACAACATAAGGTTGAAAGATTCCTGTTTTCCTTATATCATTTCCTTCCTCAACTAAATCCACTTACCATTAGCCAGGACTAAAAGCAGTATCAGGAGCCTATTGCACAAGTATGAGAAATAACTTTACGTACAATCTACTGCCTTGGGTCACTTCTCTGCTACCTGTCCACTTACTTACAGATTCAGAGGACCTCGGTGCTTACCTCAAGATGAGATAAAAGAAAGTCAGATGACCTTGGATAAGTAAGTAACCTCAGCCTCGCTGAGGCTCAAATTCCTTTAGATTTTTTTTTTTTTTGAGAAATAAGTAGATAAAAACTATTCCTTGATGAAAAGATAAACCACAATTTCAAAAGCTAAAGGAATTCATCTTTCCTGCATTCCTTACGTGGGAAACATTTTTGAGCTCCAAATACGTGCCAGATAGTAGTCTGAAGGCTGATATCGTACAGATTAATAAGATAGAGATTGCTCAGAGTCAAATAGGGGAGACAAGCTTGACATACACATGGCATAAGACTCTATTAATAACTGGGAGTGGGAACTGTGGAAGCATAGAACCAGGAACAACTATTTTCCCCTGCAGGCAGAGAAACATTTTTCACAGTTCTGGAGACTGGAAGACCAAGGTGCTGGCATGATGAGGTTCCAGTCTTCCAGACTTGCAGATGGCCACCTTCTCTTTTTACTCTCACATGGCAGAGAGAGCAAGCTAGCTCTCTGGCCTCTGTAGGCACTAATCCCATTCACAGGGCTCCATCCTCATGACCTGATTACCTCTGAAAGGCCTCACCTCCAAATACTACCTGCATGCAAGGAAAAATAAATGTCACTCTATTCTAAGGTCTTTGCCAGTGCCCCTGTAACCAGAGAAAAACAGAAGAAGTTGAACAAGTGTACCTCATGTATACATGGGAGATATCCAGGGAAAAGGGAGTAACTCTCAGAGGTGGCCTAGAAGCCAGGCTAAAAATCATCTTCAGCTAATAAGGAAGATTTTATGCGGAGGTGACCTGGAAGGGTAGGTAAACTAGAGTAAATTTTGTTATGCAGATTTAAAGTCCCAGCCTTTTCCATTGATAAAAGTTTCTTGATTTAGTCATCCACCTCCTCCTGGTAAGGAAAGAAAGACACCCTGACAAATGGAGATTTCCTTTATAAATGTAAATTTCTTTTATGAAAGGGTAACTTCAACTCTGTTTTCAGAGTTTCTCCTGTCACTTAAAATAATCCTGTGCCAAAGAGGCACTGTTCTGGGGTGGCATATTCTGCTATCCTTCATGCCACATTGGGGATTAGATATTAATTTATGAATTTTGAGGGGCTGCAAACATTCAGACCATAACAGTCCCATTGGCTTAAATGGGGGCCACACCTGGCTCTAAGACAGGGGTGGAGAATGCCCAGCCCACAGGCCATATAAGGCCAAGCAAAATCATTTGATCTGGCCCTGCCAAGGCATCTGGAGTGAATTAATTAAATGTTTAGCCAAATATAGCAGGCTAATTTTTAAGTTCATAAATGTGTATGGCTTGCAAATGATGTTATAAATATCCAAATATTTGGCAGGAAAAAAAGGTTCCCTACCCCTACTATAAGGGTTGCTAGAAATGTAGTCATTTTTCTGGGTGCTACAGCATGTGAATGTCTATAAAAGAAAGGGGCAGAGAGCACCCATGGGAAGACAATTGCAGTTTCTTCCAAATGATGAAGAGAGATTTGTGTTTCAGAGGAATAGGTCCCATGGCAGTAGGGAGAAGAGATCGGAAAGAGATACGATCTGAGACCGGACATTAGTTGGAAGGTGAGGAGTCAGGAGGTCTGTTGACCGTGGCCAGCACAAACTGAGAAAGGGCCACAGGATCAGGGGTTGGCTGAGGTCCTGGCTCAGACGCAACACCGGCAAGGATTGAGGAAGCTACGCTGACCAATCACACGAGAGCTGGCTGTGGCAGCAGTAGGAAAGCACAGATAGTGACTAGATGCAGGAATGGCTCTAAATTGGGCCTGACTGGAATTACTATTCCAGAGTCTAAGTCATGTCAGGGTGAGTTCCCTCTTATTCTCTGGCTTCTGGATCTTCCAGGGCGGGGGTGGCACCTGCCCCAAAGCAATATTTAATGAGAGCAGATTCCCTAAATATAAGGAGTTGCTTCGGATACCAACGGCCTCCAAAATGCAAGCTTTTATTACAGAGAGCTTCACTAGGAGACCTGAGGGTCTGTAAGGTATGGTGGTAGTAAAGAGCAGGGGTCATACCCAAGAGCCCAAATCTACAGGAGTTGGAATGGATGGTCCTGACCTGGGACAAGGAAGAGTCGGGTGTTGGCAGGCTGAGTAGCTGGGGCAAAGAGTACAGAACAGGGGTAGGTTTTTGTTTTAAATATATTTTATTGATTTTTTTACAGAGAGGAAGAGAGAGGGATAAAGAGTTAGAAACATCGATGAGAGACAAACATTGATCAGCTGCCCCCTGCACACCCCCTACTGGGAATGTGCCCTCAACCAAGGTACATGCCCTTGACCAGAATCAAACCTGGGACCTTTCAGTCCACAGGCCGATGCTCTATCCACTGAGAAAAACCGGTTAGGGCTGGACAAGGGTAGTTTTGCAAGAGCATTTCTGACAGTTCGGTTCCAGGTTGAGGAGGACTATGAAAGTGAGTCATCAATGATCTGTTCAAAGTGCAAGAGTGACGGTCACACAAGCTCAGGGTTAAGATGCACCTGTGGCATTGGCAGCATATAGATGCTGGGATGCTCTGGGGGTGGGAGTCACAAGGAGAGAGCACAGAGAGAGAGAAAAGGTGAAGACTGAAGACAGAACTCCACAGCTCAGTGCTAACTTTGTTTTAAGAGGAAAACAGAGACACCCAAGAAAGAACACTGTGCTATTATTTCATTTGCTGTCCCATTCCGTCCATTCCCTGTATGGCTCTGCCCTTCCCTCTACCCTGTCCCTGACCTCTGGTAACTGCATCCCTCTCCCATGCTATCCACTTGGATTCAGCCAATCAGAGTCACCAGGAAGAGACCCCTGAGGTATATTACCTCTTCCTACCTGGCCACACTGGGCAATGTTTGCATCCCTCTCTATCCACTGCTCCCCTCTTCCAAAACTCTAGCTCTCCTCAGGTCATTAAGCCATGCTTCCTGCCCATGCTCCCCAGACTTGAGGTGAGTAAAGGCTGCCTGGAGATGCTCCTCAGCTCGTACAGGAGTCATCAACCCCACTGACACCTCTATACTAGTGCTCCCACCCACCTCCATTCACAAGACCTCTGTCATCTCCTCCTGCCAGGACCATGTCTGATTCAAACTCTAAACATAAAAAGTGGTCACTAATGACATGGATCAATTGATTTACAGAACCAAGAAAAGACATGTTTCCAAAAAGAGGGAGTGATCAATAGTGTCAAATGTGTTACAAGGATCAAGTAGAATGAAAGGTGACGAGAGGTTATTCAATGTGGCAATGAGATAATTGTTGATATTTAGGAGAGCAGCACAGAGGGGCAAAGAGCAGAAAGCATGTCCTGAAGAAGGTCCTGAGGGATGAGGACACAGAAGGGAAGGCAGCAAGCAGGTCTTGCAGGAAAAGGATGGTGTTCCAAAGCTTCAGGTAAAGGCAGTGTAGAGGCAAAGGGTTTGGGGGACATGAAGAACCTGAGCGTTTTGTAGGCTGAGTGGAGTGACCAGCCCTAGGGCTCAGTGGATAGAGTGTCGGCCTGTGAACTGAAGGGTACCAGGCTTGATTCCAGTCAAGGGTACATGCCCAGGTTGTGGGCTCGAGCCTCAGTAGGGGGCATGCAGGAGGCATTGATTCTTTCCCATCACTGATGTTTCTTTCTCTCTCTCTCTCTCTCTCTCTCTATCTTTCTCTCTCTCTCTCTCCCCCTTCCTCTCTGAAATCAATTATATATATATATATATATATATATATATATATATATATATATATATATATATATATATTTAAAGATAGAAAGAGACGGGAGAAGAAAGAAAAAGAAGGCATGACTGATGGAACTAGGACATAGGGGAATCAAAAAGAGACGGGATGAAGAGAGGGCTAAACTGAGAAAGTCTGTATTCTGACATCAGTGGAAATGATGAGGGCAAGTCTAATTATGTTTTCTTTCATACTAGTGGCCCGGTGCATGAAATTTGTGCACATTAAAAGGAATTAATTACAGGAAATATTTTAATATTGCTATTTGCTCTTTCTCTATAATAGAAGTGTCAGAGATGAAAGAAAATTAGTAAAATGTATATGAAAATCTTCCTCCTGTCAGAGTTTGGGTGCACCATGGGAACCAGAATCAAGTCCCCGCCCACCCACATGCACCTCGAAATCACGCAAGACCCAGACTTAGCCAGCTCCACCCCCATTGGGCTAGATCCAGATGTGGCCGTCCCTCTCCCCCCACCCCCCCTCTCTCAAGCCCTGCCGGGTGGTGGAGCATGGCCTCAGGTCATCTGGCCCTGCACTGGGCCAGGGGGCACGCTTTGAGGTCCCCTGGCCCAGGTCAAGGGGCATGGCCTAAGGTTCCCCGTCAAACCCCAACAGGCAGGGGGGCGCAGCCTTAGGTCCCCCGGCCTGGCGCCAGGGCAGGGGACATGGCCTGAGGTCCCCCAGCTCAGGCTAGGGCAGGGGGCATGCCTTGAGGTCCCCTGGCCTGGTGCTGGGGGGGGGCAGTGTGCTCTGAGGTCCCCCTGCCTGGGCTGGAGCAGGGGGCATGCCTTGAGGTCTCCCATAAAGCCCTCACAGGTTGGGGCATGGCCAGAGTTCCCCCATCAAGCCCTGCCTGACAAGGGACATGGCCTGAGGTCCCCTGTCAAGACCAGCTGAGTGGAGGGCATGGCCTCATGTCCCCTGGCCCAGTGCTGTGTCAGGGAGTACGTTCTGAGTCCCCCGATCAAGCCCTACTAGGCTGGGGGCACAGCCTGAGGTCCCTCATCAATCCCTGCTGCGTGGGGGGCACAGCCTGAGGTTCCCCGTTAAGCCCTGCCTGGCGGGGGGCATGACCTGAGGTCCCTCTGCCTGGTACCAGGGTGAGGGGGGGGGCACGGCCTGAGATCCCCTGTCAAGCCCTACCAGGTAGGGGGCACAGCCTCAGGTCCCCTGCCCCAGCCCAGCGCCACAAAGCCTCAGGTCCCTGCTGATTGTTTGTTAAGGCTTGTTACGGGAACTCGGCCTCCACTGTGGGCACAGCCATCTTGTGTTATCCTTGCTTCTGCTGTGGGCGCAGCCATCTTTGTGATGGCATGATGGTCAATTTGCATATTCCCTCTTTATTGGATAGGATAACCTGTGAAATTTCTCTAAAATTGCCATATACACTATTACATATGACCTTCCATGCCTTCTTTCCTCTCTATACTCTTTTTTTTTTTAAATATATACTTCTTTATTGATTTCAGAGAGGAAGGGAGAGGAAGAGAGCGATAGAAACATCAATGATGAGAGAGAATCATTGATTGGCTGCCTCTTGCACACCCTCTACTGGGGATTGAGCCGACAACCTGTGCATGTGCCCTTGACCAGAATCAACCTGGGACCCTTCAGTCCACAGGCCAATGCTCTATCCACTGAGCCAAACTGGCTAGGGTTTCTCTCTACACTCTTTAAACCCTCCCACACCACAGATACTTTATTTTTCTCCAAATTTACGTTTGCCATTCTATGACTAGAATACAAATTCCTTTGGGGAAAACCATTAAAATCCAGGTTTCATAGACATCCTCTTATGCCATTGGTAGCAGTTTTAATTAGCACAACTATTCAGTAAGCCAATTTGGCAATGTAATTCCTTAAAATGTCATTTGATACAACCCATCATGATCTCATGACTCCTCTGCCAAACCAGCTGCTCTACCAACATACTCTTGATCAGGAAATGAACTGTGTTCACCTAGTTATTCATACTAGAAATTAGGTACAAGTCAAATACCTTTCTTGTCTTCACTAACTAAAATCAGTCACCAATGTGGAATACCTTGAATTCCTCTACTTTTTTCTAATCTCCCCTGCCACCAGCCTGGCCAAGCTACCATTCTCTTTGAAGAGGGCTATAAAAATAACTCCTATCTCTTCTCCCTTCCTCCAAATTGTCATACTCTGATATATAGTTCACACCCAATGTGATGTTTTAAAAATGGAAATTAGATCATACTACTTTTTGCTTAAAATTCTTCAATGGACTGACCTGCTTCTGGGTTGATGAGAAACCAGGGGTCACCGAAATATACTCCAAATAAGACCTATTTATTCTTTAATGCATTGCTCTCTCACAAAGTGGAGGCAATGTCTTGGGGACCTAATTCTGGAAACTGTTCCATGTGCACTGGAGAAAAATGTGTATTCTGCTGATGGTGGGTGGAGTGTTCTATATATGTCGGTTGGGTTCAATTTGTTGTGCAAATCCTCTGTATCCTTGTTGACTTTCTGCCCTATGTTCTATCCATTATTTAAAGTGAGGTATTGAAGTCTCATATTGTTGCAGAGCTGCTTATTTCTTTCTTCAATTCTGTCAATGTTTGCTTCATATATTTAGAAGCTCTGATGTTTAGTATACACAGCTGACTCTTGAACAATGTGGGGGTTGGACTGCTGACCATGCACACAGTCAGAAATCCACGTATCACTCAAGTTAGCCCTCTGCTTATGAGGGTTCCCAACTACTGAGTTGAGCCTCAAACAACATCGGTTTGAATTATGCAAGATAATTGAACTGTGCAGCCCAAAACAAAACAAAACAAACAAACAAAAAAAACAAACAGGTAAAAGTGGACCAGTGCAGTTCAAAGCCAAAAGAAAGACAATCCAATTTAAAAATGGGTAGCCTAGCCCTGGCTAGTTTTGGCTCAGGAAATAGAGTGTTGGTCTGGGGACTGAAGGGTCCCAGGTTTGATTCCAGTCAAGGGCACATGCCTGGGTTGTGGGCTTAATCCTTAGTAGGGGGTGTACAGGAGACAGCGGATCAATGATTCTCTCCCATCACTGATGTTTCTTTTTTTCTTTTCTTTTTTTTTTTTTTTTACTTGGACGTTTTAATGAACTTCCCTCCATGTAGCTTCAAGCTACCAGGACGCAGGCCCCACCAACACCCTTAATCTTCTCCTCGGCTCTTCTGCTGAAGAACTTGACCTTCACAATGACAGGCTGCTTGGGACGCTTTCCCTTCTCCAGCACTTTGTAGTAGCCCGATCACACCACATCAGTGACAGGAGCAGCTCCAGCCTTGCTTTTGGCAGCATTTACCCAGGTCTGCTCCCTGACCAGGGTCCACAGTTTATCAAGGTTGGGCAGAAGCTCTGGTTCCTCCTCAAGTGGTAATGCCTCATACCCACCTTCCCAAAGTAACCTGGGTGATATTTGTCGAAGTTGATCCTGCGGTGATGCAGGCCACCAGCATTCCCACAGCCCCCCCCC
>PVJC01016896.1:0-33175 GCA_004026665.1 Murina feae | reverse complement strand
GGGAGGGGGGGTGCAGTTAGGGGCGACCAGGCAGGCAGGCAGACAGGCAAGTGAGCGATTAGGAGCCAGTGGTCCAGGATTGTGAGAGGGGTCCCGGATTGGAGAGGGTGCAGGCTGGGCTGAGGGTACCTTCCCCCCCCATGCACAAATTTCATGCACTGGGCCTCCAGAGTGTGTGTGTGTGTGTGTGTGTGTGTGTGTGTGTGTGTACACTGAGTGACCAGATTATTATGACCACCTGACGTTTGTAGGCAAACTAGCTATAATTTCGTGTTGAAGTTGCTAGAGGGCCAGATCATTATAAATAGGGAAGCAGGTTGCTTACCAGGATAGTGGAAGTGATTTTTTTCTGAAGATATGGGTAAACAATGCAATTTAACATCCTTTGAACATAGGATATATTTGAACGTGAGTGGCCAGATTATTATGACCACCTGACATTTGTAAGGCAAATTAGCCATACATTGCATCGTATGGGATATGGAAGCCAAAGGCCTGTTCGAACACCTGTGTTGTCTTCAGTTACCAAGATAAAAATGTCTCCAATTTGCACAGGAACACAAGGATTGGACAGTCAAGCATTGGTAAAAAGTGTGTGTGTGTCTGTATAAAATTCTTTTAGTACTCAGAAGAAATGCTTTCTTTTTGTTATTACCTTTGAGATATTTATCAGCATGTATATTCCATCTATCTCACTTTTAAATGTTTCATATGTATTCTATTGTATGAATGTACCATCTTTTATTTAACCAGTATTTAACTGGCCCTGTTGATGGATTGTTGCCTTTTTTAAAAATTATATTTGATTCTGCATAAACATAGTTTTGATAAATATTTCTTAATTTCTCTCCAGGAAAGTGGTGCTAAGACTTCTGCCCAAAAAGTATTGTCAGTCATTTTAATTTTTGCCTGACTTGGCAAGGTAGTATTCCTTTGCTACTCTGTTTGTGTTTCTTTAATTTATGAATGAGGTTATCCTTACATATATTTATTGACCATTTGTGTTTCAGTGTCAGTAAATTACCTGTTTATAGGCTTTGCCCATTTTTATACTGAGCTGCCTTTCTTTAGTAGTTAATATAAATTCTGTGAAATAAGGAAATTAGGCCTATGTCTTTAGTGTTGTAAATAACTACTGCCCCACCTCTTGGTTGAGATTTTTTACTTGGTTTACTTATTTTTTTCCATGTAGGTATTTTATATATTTATGCAGTCTAATTTGTCAGTCTTTCATGACATCTGTGTTTTCCTTCCTGCTTAAAATGGCCTACAAGATTATAAATTGACCCATTCTTTCAGCGTAAAATTTTTTGTCTCATCATTTATTTGCACTTAATCTTTCACTGTATTTTGGTACAAGTAGAAGGTGGTGGCATTTAACTGTATTTTCCCTACCAGTTAGCCAGCAGTACCAGCACCATTTGGTGGTGACCCTTCTTTTTTTCTTTTAAAATATATTTTATTGATTTTTTACAGAGAGGAAGGGAGAGCAATAGAGAGTTAGAAACATCAATTAGAGAGAAACATCGACCAGCTGTCTCCTGCACACCCCCTACTGGGGATGTACCCTCATCCAAGGTACATGCCCTTGACCGGAATCGAACCTGGGACCCTTGAGTCTGCAGGCCGATGCTCTATCCACTGAGCCAAACCAGTTAGGGCAACCCTTCTTTTATCCTAATTTGAAGTGTCAACCTGTATTAGCAATTACTTAAATCCATCTCTGAGCTTGTTGTTTCATTGATCTGTTCACTGTTTTTCTTCTGGGCCACTGTTTCTTTTCTTTTCTCTGTGATTATTATAACTCCATCATAATATAGTTTTAGCTGGTAAAACTAATCTCTTCCTCCTCCCATTCCCCATTTCTCCTTTTGTTTTTTTGTATCTTTTTTTGGGAGGGAGGGGTTAATCCTTATCTGAAGATATTTTTCCATTGATTTTAGAGAGAGTGGAAGGGAGGGGGAGAGACAGAGAAGAGAGAGAGAGGGGGCGGGGGGAGACATCGATGTGAGAGACATATTGGTTGGGTGGCTCTCGCAAGCACCCAGACCAGGGCTGGGGATTGAGCTTGCAACCAAAATGTGTGCCCTTGACTGGAATTAAACCAGGATGATTTTCTATCCATTGAGCTAAACCAGCTAGGGTTTGTCTTAGTATCTTCGCAGCTATTGTTCATGCTTATTTTTCAGATGAACTTTTTCAATTGCCAAAAAGTAATTTCTGATATTATAATCGGAATTTAGTTGAATATACATTAATTTAAAGAGAGTTTATATCTTTATAATCTCTATTCTTCCTGAGAGCACTATATATATGTTTTTCTATTTACTCAAGAGTTTTTGCATTTTCTTCAAATAGATCCTACATATTTTTTCCATTTTTACTAAGCATTTCATCTTTTTGATTTGCTTATTATCAATAGCATTGTTTCTTTTATTGTAATTTTTAATTTGTTTTTGTTTGGAAAGGCTATTGATTTTTAAAATATTAATGCTAAAACCCACCACTGAAACAGACTTCAATATTATTTCTCTTATTTTAAAAAATTGATTCTCTTGAGTTTTCTATGTATATAATTACATCCTTTGCAGATAGTAGTAATTTCCATACTTCCTTTTCAATGTTTAGATCTCCAATTTCCTTTACTTGTCTTATTACATTGTTCTGGAACTAGTAAGTTCCATTCCAAATAGCAAGCATCTTTTGTTTGTTTGTAATTTTAATGAGAATGTGGTCTCATATATCTTTTTCCTCGTAGCAAGAAAATAGCCATTTATTCCTATTTTTTAAAATCAAGAATTGCTGTTAAGTTTAAAAACCATTTTTAGACTCTTTTGGAGTGATTTATGGTTTTTGTCTTTTGACCTGTTTTATATTAATAGGTTTTCTAATATTACATTCCAGCATGTACCTTCCTTAGTTGTAGGGTATTTTTCTTGTACGGCGCTATTGAACTACATTTTCAGGTATTTTGGTTAAGATGCTTACATTAACATTCATAATTGAAATATCTGTTTGACTTTATCATGTTAAGTTTGGGTATTAGTCTGCTAGTTTCACAAAAGGCATTTGGGTGCTTTTCTTATTTATTCTTTTGAACAGTTTAGTTATCAGTTCCTTAGAATATTGAAGGACTTTGTCTCTGAAAGCATCTGAACTTACTTTTGGAGGATAGCACTTTGATAACATTAATTGTTTCCCTTTGCATCTTATTCCCTCTCTTCTAGAGATAATTTTGATAATATATTTTCCTAGCAAATTATCTGTTTAAGTTCTATTTTCAAATTTATTTGCATTGAATTTTGCCAGTAAGTATTTTCATTTTTTATGAATATTCATTTTCTATTTTTTAACTTCTAATTTTGTATGTTTATGCTTTACCACTTTTAAAGAATTCACTTTTGCATTTATCTATCAATTCTACTATTCTCTTTTCTAATTAAATAACTTATGCGGTCCTCTTTGCTCCATACTTTCCCCTTGGGTTTATTTTGTTTTTTCTCTAGCTTCCTGACTTAGAAGCTAGATGTGTTGATCTTATGTAGTTATGTAGGTGATAAGGTTGTGAATGTCCTCTGAGCACTGTTTTAGATATGTTCCACTACGTATTTTACTGTTACTTTCTAGATATTCTGCAACTTCCATTTTAAGTCCTCCTTTGACTCAAGAGTTGTTTAATGAGAAAATCTTCTTTATTTCCAAATTGGGCTTTTTTCCTATTAGTTTTGTTATGCATTTGGAGTTTTTATTGCACTGTGGGGGAGAATGTGGACTGTGTCATGTCAGCTGTTTGGAGTTTATTGAGTTTTTTTCTTCGTGCCTAATATACAATTTGTCAATGTTCCAGGAGTTTTTAAAAAAGACTTATCTGTTATCAGAATATAAAGTTTTAGATATAAATACACACACACCTTATATTTCACATATATTTGGATCTTAGTTTAAGCTAATCACTTATTTTGTTCCGATCCTCTAATATTACTTTTTCTTTCTCACGGGTGAAAATTGGTTGTTTTTTGTTTTTCTTTCCTTGACTGCAATTTATGCGTTACGTATTTTGTTGCTCTGCTTTTTGTAATGTGAATATTTATGATTCATATTCTCATTGCAAATTAAGACTTTCATTAATCATTAGTAGCCCCTTTGACTCATTTAACTTTTTCAACCTAGAATTTAGGCTTGTTAGATTTAAATTATGTAATCTAGTTTTCATTTCTTAACATAGTAATCTTTATCTTTTTTACTTTTAGTTTGTGTGAATCCTGTTATTTTAGATGTGATTCTTATTTAAAGTACATAGTAGCCTTTTTAAAATCAAAATGAATTTTAAAAGTCCCACATAGCTCTTCAAACTTCACTTTCTCCATCTATAAAGTGAGTAATTTTTAACTACAAAATGTTTGAATAAGACAAGGTTTGTGCTATTCACTCTATATACATTATCTCAATTTACCTAATGCTATCCTTTCCAGATAATTCTTATGCCTTTGACAGAGGAGAAAAGTAAGACCCAGGAAGGCGACTTTTTCAACGTTGCACAATTAATCAGTATTTGAGCTGTGATTCATCTCCAATCCAGGATTTTCTAATTCCAAAATCCATACTTTCTGTTCAGCCTATACAGCAACTATAGCACCATGGATGAAACCCCAGGTCACCCTACGTGGAATGATTTCTGGCTTTTCAGACGAGTTGTGGCAAGAAGGGTAACCTAGTAACTAGACTCATTTTTGTACTTAATTAAAACCAGACTGCAGTGGGCTCAAGGGTCAAGCAAACAGTAACTCTCTTCCCTACCCCATCCTCTGAGGATGAGGGCAGCTTTGCTGCTGGGTGTCGGGGTCTGGCCATACACAGGGCCTTTCTCGCTCCTGCTCTGGTTCTCACCAAGCATTCCCGAAGTGTACAGTTACCCTCTTTACACTTTTTCCGGTGACATACAGAGACAGCAGATGGAGCCAGAGACTTGGAGAAAAATGACAGCCAGTTTAGAGGGCCAAGGCCACAGTGCTGGATGTGGAGGAAAGGGCTGTTTCATTGGTGGTGAGAGGAAATTTTTCTAGATCCTCTCCTGGGTGTGATTTATATTTCAGGCTATCAGCAAGGAGGAAGGACTTGGGGCCTGGCTTTTACATCCCTTTTTGTGCCTGGAAGGTCTTTACAAAGTGTCCTGAGCTGTGGCTCACACTCCTTTTGTCTCTATACCTCCAGGGCCTGATTCTAGTTGGTCTTCAGTGAATGTTGAATGTTGGCTGGGCGAATTAGGAAAGGAACTGATTAAGCTGCTTTATGGCAAAAGGACAGACAGAGAGGTGTATTTAGACAGAACCATAGAACATGTGGCACTCTCTCTAAGATGAGCACTAGGCCAGTGCTCACACCAAGCAGGACATGAGTCCAGCCTCACTACTTCCAGCTGCATGAACGTGGCCATCATTGAGTTTCTTAGTTGCAGAGTTGGGCCCTTACCTTGTTCCATTTTGGGGAATGATGAAGATGGTTTCAGTTGTGCTTTCTATTTGAGAGAGAAGAGTGCCTATTTGTTGGCACGTCATGAGACCAGCATTTCTCTTCAGTCTCTAAATTGTGATGCCCATCCAGTGTGTGGTCCCAGTGGTACTCTGAGCTCACCATTAGTCTGTCTTGTCAGTTGGGCTGTGTGGCTAAGGGTGAATGGGCCAAGTGCAGTTGGAAAAGTGGAGCTGTCAGCAGGGAGCTCAGGTCTCTGCTGTGCTAGCCCTAGAGCTGGCCTCAGGAGAATGGGGCTCCATGCCAAGCTCAGTCATGCCTCTGTGTTGGGCAGGGGCCACGGCTCTAATTTCATTTCTTCCAGGACCAGATTCACTTTGGGTTTAATGTGTGTTGGGCAGAGGGGACGGAGCTTGAATTGGGAAAAGATAGAGCTTTTACTGAGTTCCTACTATGTACCATATGCTGAACTAGGCTTTCTACATTACTAATCCTCAAAAGAATCTTCCAAAACTGGTATTCTTTTCCCTTTGTTGCAGGTTACTAAAAAACCTCACACACACAAAAAAACGGAAGCCAGTGCCACAGCGTGTAACCAGTCTTCTCAAAACCCAAGCTTTTGCCCCTTATGCCAGTTCTGTCCTTCTGAGCAGGGAAGTTCTGTTTCAGTTAACACATATACTTTGTGCAGCTTAATGAAGTCCTAACAGAACCAAAGGCAGTGCGGTATCTGCACTTCTCAGGAGGAGAAACAGGTGTCACCATTATCATCTGCATGTCTTCGGCCACATGTGTCTAGACCTTTCGGACCTCATGGACCATCAGTGGTCTGCGGACCATCAGTTGGCGACCGCTGTTCCAAAGGTTTCCTTAAACCAGAGGTCGCCAACCTTTCGGACCTCACGGACCACCAGTGGTCTGCAGACCACCGGTTGGCAACCGCTGGTTTAGACCATCTGAGGCACAGTTAAGAATGGTCCTGTGGCGTGTTTTACAAGGAGCCTTTGGCAAGGTTAGGAATTAGGGCTCACCAGAGATGTGTATTTAATTAAAGCCAGGAGAAAGTCACAGGATTTCCTATGTTTTTCCTTCTTTCCCCTGGTAAGGAAGGGGCCACGGAGAACCATTTCCTGCCGTCTATACTTGAAGCCTCGGCCTGTGCTTGGAGGTGCAGGGCTGACCTGGAGGCCGACAGGGTGCTGCTGCTACTCCTGCTGACCCCGGTGGGGTTGTGGCTCTCACCTCAACCTTGTAGTTAGACTCCTTGAGAATTCCTAACATTGTACAGGGTCAGAGTTGGTAGACTGCCTCTCAGCACATCACCTCTGCCTGCAGTTCCCCTACGACATGACTGCAATTGGAACTGAAGCCCAAGGGCCAAGGGACACTGCTGTTTTCTTTGTAAACACACGATAGCACTTTTTTCCCCCACAGCCCACAGCAGAGACAGATTTTTACATCATGACCTAAATACAGATAGAGAAAATGGAGGTTTTTACAAGGCAACAAATACATTTACCTCTGGGGTCCTTTTGTGTTTCACTTGACTCCATTTGTTCTGTCCCTTTCCACTGAAAACAAGAACATTTGGTTTTGACCCCCTGAATTGTCAGCTCACCTTTTGAAAACAGGTAGTTTGCTGCCTCAGCCCATCCACATGGGGTCTTGGTCTGCCCCTGGCTTCAGCAACACCCTTTGACCTTGGCTGTCCGTGTGTCCTGGCATGGCATTGGCAGGGAGGCCTTCTTAAAGCAACACTCTGTGGGGGAAAGCCCACTTGGTAAAGCCTTTTATTTTTTTTATTGGAGTCTAGGTAAGAAAACAAATAGAACTGGTAAAATAAGTTAACAAAGGTTGTTTATAATGTGGGGTATATCCCTCTAAGAAAATTTTAAAAATTAAAATTTAGATTTGACTGAGTCTCATGAGAGGATGGTAATGTTTTAGAGAAGGATTAATCATGATATTTTCTTTTATTGCTTGGTCCCTTCATTCATTGAAAATAGTTAACTTTACAGAAATTTGATCTGTCCGCAGTTTTCAAGAGGCCCCTGGGCAATGTTTAGTAGGTGGGAAGCGCAAGGAGTTCTCCTTCCCTGGTATCCATGCATTCAAGGTCACCTCTTTGGTAGTCCCAAGCCTAGTTCTAGGTCTGCAATTTTACTGCAAAGAATCTGACAGGTAGTCAGAAGAGGAGCCAGAATAGTTAAAGAGTGGGAAACCCAACTCCTGCAGGAAAGGAAGGAAACTGCGCTAATGCAATGAATTCACAGTGGTCCCATGACCTTCAGGACACAAGCCTCAGCCTCAGGTGGCACAGCTGCAGCCCTGTCCTGTGCATCCCCCCTGTGAAGTTCCAGGCCCACAGAGCTAGTTTAGTTCTTCAAAGCTTTGACAGCACTGTTCCTTTTGTGAGCTTGGGCCAGAGTGGTCCTGAGGAGATACTGATCATATGAGGTACAGAGAGGAGGCACTCAGAGTGTTACTTGTCACCATTGTTTTGCCTAGGATGCCCTTTCCAACCCGACCATCTGAAATACTCAGAGATCTTTCAGAGTTCACTTGGAACATCGGAATATCCCCTCTTCCTGGGGCTGTGTCTGTACTAAGGCCAGAGCTTAGCCCAGGTCCTCTCAGTGCCAGCTCTCTTCTGTTGGACTCTGTGCTTCCTAAGTGAAGTCTCCTAATCTCTCCGTCTTGGAACTGCTAGCACAGTACTTGGTCCACTGAGGGCTCATCAATGTTAGTCTACCCTGAGGGGATTCATAAAGGGCTTCAGAAAGGTTACACCCCACTCCCACCTCTGATGGCTTAGTTGTGGTCAACGGACCTGTATCGAGGAGATTCTGAGACAGAACTTTAGTAAAAGGGAAAGAACCCCACTACATGGCAGATAAGGAGCTGAGCATTTTCTTCATGTCTTCCTTTCTCATTTAACCCTAGACAACCCTGTGAACTGAAGTAGGTGCTGTTCTAATCCTTTCCACTCTGTATGAAGAAACCAAAGTGCAAAGGAGTGAGCCCTGTGCCTGGATTACATGGCATCTTGGGCCTCATACAGGCAGTGTCCTCCCAGATGCCTCTGCGTTCCTGGACCTGTGTCAGCTCCCGGGCTTGGAGCCCTTTCTTGGGCCAGGCTCTTTTCTCTGGAGCCCTGGCCCTGTCCACCTGTTGGCTGCTCCCATTCATAGGGATGGGCAGATGGACCTGTGCCTGAGTGTTACCAGACTGTGCTGGGATAGGGGAGCCTTTGTTTGCTGTGTACACTCACCAGGAAAATACCAGTGTTCAGAAGAGGGTCCACCCTTGTCCTCAAGGAGGGGCAGAGATGTCCTTGGTTGCTGGTAAATGGAATGTTCCAGCTAATGAGGAACAGTTGAGAGATGGGTGAGCCACCATCCTTGGGGCTAGGCTTGCCTCAGATCTGGACTTGCTTCTCAAGGTACAGATCATGCCAGGGCTGCATCTTATGGCACCTTCTGGTTGCATGACATGGCAAGGGTCCTGGGCTGACAGGGAGGGGGAGGTCCTCTTAAATTTCTCTTTCTCCTTCCCTCTCCTAATCATTTAGCTAAATCTTTCTGTAAAAGAATACCCAGCAGAAAGAGATTCTGGGAAGATGGCCTCATTTGGGGTGAATATTAGTTTTGGACTTGTATAGCTTTGGGATGAAATCTCAGGTTTATCATTTCTTGGCTGTGTGGGCTTGGTTAAGTCACAGAGGTCCTGCCAGTCGTGTTCTCTTGTTTGTAAATCATGCCCTGTCATGGCATTGCTATGAGGATGACCACATTCAGCACCTGGCACATTGTGGCTTCTGGATAAAATGCTGCCACTTTGGATAGAACACTTGCCTCTTCTTGGACTCATTTTTCTCAGCTGAAAATTGGCCATACTAGTAGCTACATTATTGGTGTAAAGAGAACATTTATTTATTAGCATAGTGCCAGGTGTGTGGAATATCTTCATGTCTGTCAGATAATTCATGGCTATTATCTACTGAAAAACAAACAAAATGATTGTCTTATCTTTGAACTGATGGTTGCAGTTAGATTTACTTATAGTCATGAGTAGTAGTGATATTCATCCCGTTTACATTCAGGAATGGAGACCCTTGCTCCGTTTCAGGGTCACAGGGCTGGTAAGTCATAGGGAGCAGAGCCGAGCGAGGGCCAGACTGCTCTGATGTAGCCCTCTGCTTTCATTCATCTAGACGGCATGGCTCAGCTCGGGCTCCAGAGGAGGGAAGAGAGCCAGAGTCTGCATTTGGTACTGTGTATTGTAGCCAATTAATCATTTGGCAGAAGTACTCCTTGGCCCCTGGTATCTGCAGTGTTGGTGGTATGGAAGGTGAGGCCCTATTACCAGAAGCCTGCACACTTGCCAGGGGCCTGCTGAATCACCCTGAACAGCCAGCACCCTACCTTTGGATCCCGGCCCTCTCCTCCACGGCCAGGGCAGCTGGGATTATGGGCCCTGGCATGGACACACTCTTTCAATCTTTTCTTCATAGTGATGACATCTTTTTTCCCCCCCTAATTATAAAAGCAATATAGAAAAGTGTAAGGAAAAAACTGATTATAATTCTAGTGGTCATTTTTATATGATTTTCCTTTAATTCACTTGCCTCTGATTATATGATATATATTTGCACAGTGGAAATCACTGTATTTAATTTTTACTTAATATCATGGTTTTTGATGCATTTTGGCACCACTGTTTCACAAATATAGCCTTATATATTTGAGAACTCTTGGTTAGTTGCTATTTTATTGCTTGCATAATATTATTTTTTCTTTCAGTTTTGTTGAGATATAGTTTAAATGTAGCATTGTATAAATTTAAGGTGCACAATATATGCATAATATTTCTATGTTAAATGTTTTCTTAAATTTTTCTAAATTAATCTTAATTATGCAAGTAATATGTGAAGTACACTTTTATTGTGCTCTTCGTGTGTTGCCAGAAGAGGTAAATTCCTTTTTAATCAATCACCTTCTTAGCTTTTTGTCTCTGGCACAGTGGTACTGCTGCTTTTTTGTGTATTTTTTGAAGAATGATATTTATTTATTGCTTTATCCAATTACTATAGAAATTCATGCTTACTGTGAAAAATTGGCACATTCTCCCCTAAAGTTGACAGTTAAAGTTCCCTAAAACTCTTCTCTCCAGAAAAAACCAATGTTAAGAACATGCTGCATATATTTTTAGACTTTTTTAGTGCACATATATGCAACATATACTCACATACATTCATATATATATATATATATATATTTAATAAAAAAACAAAGTGGGCTTCTCTTATATACACTGTTGGTTATGTTAACTTTTTCATTTACTATATAGTGGAATCTTTACACATCACTCATTTATCTTTAAATATTCTATTCTGATCCACAGAAGGGAGGTATCCCTCTATTTCCCCTTCCCTCTTGATTGACATGAGGACTGTTCCTGATGTTTCTGGCTGTGGGGAAGGGCACTGCACAGCATCTCTGTGTGTGCTGCATTGTTGGACTATTTCTCACTTTCTGGTTGGCTCTCAGCTTGGCTGGGTTTGCCTGTGCACCGTGTCATGTGGACCTAGATCTAGGTCTAGGGACTAAGGGAATATAGGAGATGAGGAGCAAGGCTGAGCCTGCCTGGAGCTTGGGTGCAGAGAAACTAGGGCTGGGAGCCAGAAAGCTGGGGCTCTCTGCCCTCCACACACCGCCCAGCTCGGTGCCGCCAGCATCCGTGAACCAGGGCACAGCCCTCCCTCAGTGCTGCTCGGTGCCATCATTTTCCCCTTCCATGACATACGACAGCAGGGAGTTGAGTGGTTTGTTTCATCTCTTCTTAAGAAAAAGTTAAATTTATAATCCCAGCCCCGACCTTCCTTGTAACTCATGTGCTCATCCTGTTAACTGGTTTAATATATGGCACCACTATTTCATTAAACAACATACAGGAATAATTAGTTCAGCAACGATGCCTCAGAACAAAAGCTCTTGATTTAGTTTAACTTTCTAAGTTGCTCTCTTTTGATGTGCAAGAACACATCTGGGGTCTTAAAGAAAGCAGAAAGAAAAATAGAAGACATTTAGTCAGGCTGGGAGTTAGGGTTTTCTGAGTGCAGCAAGTAACCCTTTGGTCTCAGCCTGACCAGCACAGTGTGGGCCCTGCAGACCTGGTATGTGCCGCTAACTTAGGGTACAAGGACCGGGCTGCCAGCAGTGGTTTTCAGCTGCCTGTTGCCAGGCTCAAGAAGCAGTCCTTTTTTTTTGTTATTGTTAACCCTCACCCAAGGTTATTATTTTCCCATTGCTTTTTAGAGAGAGTGTGGGGAAAAGTGGCCTCTATGCTCAGGAAGGGAGGGAAGGGAAAAAGTGAAAGAGAGAAACATTGATGTGAGAGAGACATATCGATTGGTTGCCTCCCACCACATGTGCCCTGACCGGGGCCAGGGATCAAACCTGCAATCCAGGTACGTGACCTTGACTGGGACTCGAACTTGTGCCCCTTTCGTGTGCGGGCCGACGCTCTAAAGACTGAGCACACCGGCCAGGGCAAAAGCTCGTACTTCTCACTCATCCAGACACGTTGTCCAAGTGTCCTCATTCCCAAACTGTGGCCCCTGCATTTTCTCATACATGCTTTTCTATGTTCAAACTCTCACTCTGCTCTTTTGTTCACTCAACAAACATTTATTTGGTGCTTATTGTGTGCCAGACAAATCACAGTATTCTGTTGTTATTGTGAACAAGACAAAGGCCCAGCCTCTGGAACCAACATCCTGCCTGCCTGTTCCAGCTTCTCCTCTCTGCTTTGTTTGTCTTCAGTTTTTCCCCCATTAGCCCTTTTTTTACATGGCCTACTGTGGGGGGTCTTTCTGACTTTTACCCTTCCTCACCCTCACCTTGTGCCACAATGTCTCACGAACGTCTCCTGCCAGCAGGGAGAAGCTGCAGCACCTTGGCCTGACCTCTAGGGCTTTGAGAACAGCCAACCCCAGCCTCAGCTGCAGCCATGCATACTCACACGCTAAGCTCTCACTGTCTCCTGGTACATCCTTTCTGTATCTTCTTTGGCACCTGGGCCTTTACTCCTCTTCTGCCTGGGCTGCCCTCTCCTCCTCAAGACCCAGCGCAAACATCACCTCCCCTCTGGATTTCTGCCCCAAGTTTCCTGCATAGGAGCAGGTTGGCAGGTGGCTGGAAGCTCCTGACATTTGGAGTAGTTATGTCTGATCCATGTGTGTCTTATTAGACCTGGCATATAGGGCAGGTCATGCACCAAGCTCTGTGCACAGGAGGCCCCTGGCCAGGTGTGCCCACTGTGGTCTCAGCACTTTGTGGTTCTGTGACTAGCTACACCAGTTCAGGAGCCTCAGACTCCTGAGCTGCAAAGCTTGCCTGGGAATCCCGCCCCAGACTGTTGTGGGTACCGAGCATTCTTAGGAAGAGCCTCATCTGATATCCGCAGCATCGCAGGTGCTCATGAAATTGTAGTGTTGTCCTTGCAAAGGTTTGCTGGACTAAATTTCACACAAAATTTTTCCTTAGTTTTTTAGAGCCCTGAGATTAGCTGAGGCAGATTAAGTGATCCTATCCATCCCTGGCTTTTGGTTTCTAGGGAACCAGGTCTTGTGGTAGACAGACGGATGTCCTGAGTTTGTTGGAGGCCAGCAGTTTTCCTGGGCTTCCTGACATAGCACCCCCATTCCTACTCTGCCACTTGATTTTCTTTTCTCTTTCCCCTTCTCACCCAGGAGAGCAAAAGGGCAGAGTATGCTTTGTACTTGCTCCCTTCTACCAGCAAGACCCAGTTGGAAATGTTGACGTCTTCCTCAGCCTCACGACAGGCATTTAGCAAATCCACGTAGACTGCTGCCAGGCCACTGGTTGGATACCATGCCAGGATGGCCTTGGGAAAAGGCTATGCTCAGTGCACAAGTCAGCGCTTCCTTATTGGCCAGCGTCACTGCTTCTGCCATTCCGGTTCATGACCAAATTTCATGTCCCTTCCTGCATAGTACATATGCCAACAGACAGCAGATGTGGGGGAGATGGGCGATGTATTGCCACACCGAATGAGTGTTCTGGGCCAAGCACCTGGTGTGTATAGCATCTCCTTGATTCTCATGCCAGCAATTTTTATCTTCCATTTATGGATGAAGAAACTGAGGCCCAGAGAGGTGAAATGGCATGCCCAGGTTCAAGATCAGAACAGACTTTGAACCCAGGTCTATCTGGTTTTTAAGTGCCCACTCTTATGACTACTGGGAAACTCTTCTCAGCCAGGAAAGGGAGAAACCCTGGGCATTTTCACAGCTTTCCCATCACGAACATTTTAGATGCCACTTTATTCTCACTTGGTGAACTTTCCAAAGTCTTGACCCCCCACCACTCCCATCTTCTGTTGCTTCTGACCCTCAAGACAGAAGTACTAGGCCACTGGGAAGGAGCCAGCTTACCCTAACCGGCTCCCTGACCGGGGACAGCAGGCTTCAGGAGGCTCTTCTGTAATCTCTCTATCCACACAGCCCTCATTTTAATTTGCAAAATTGAACCAAGATCGAGACCAGTAAAGCCAGAGGATGGTAAATATTCATGGCTTGGTGAAGAAGGGTGGCTCTATTACTGCTGTGAGATTGGGAGATTTATCTTGGGGATTATGGATATTCATGGGCCGATTGTGATTTGCGATATAACATGACTCACATTGGCCTGTGAGTTACCCCAAACAGACTTTGCACAAGCTTATGCCATTAAGCTTCCGAAAGTCATCTCAAGTGAATTGCCCTGTCCCTCTGCTTCCTAGGAGACCAGTGAGAATAACAATCACTCCAGCCATCACCACAGCTCCTGAGCATTGTTCTCGTTCTGCTTCACAACATGTGGTATTATTCTATGTCCAGGTTACAGATGAGGAGACTGGACTGAATGTCCCCATCATGTCCATTTCCAGTGCTGCTTCCCCTCATGGGCTGCTGGTCCCTCAGTTGCAGAAACTGTGCCTTATTCTGCCTGTTGTGCTCAGAACAGAGTAGGTGCTCAGAAAATGATGCTGAGTGAATGCTCCTGAGTGGGTTGACACTCTCGGTGCCCTGCCCTCAATCTGACAAAGTGTGTCTGGCTGCTGCATCACAGGGTGGGTGTTTCTCATCTGGGTGGTTCAGCTCACGATGGCCTGACCCCCAGTGCATGGCAGGGGGCAGCACATTGAGGCCAGCCACCTGTTCCTATAAACAGCTTTCTCTTTGGTGGTTGCTGTGGTGGCTGAGTTGAGGAATTGCAACAGAACTGTGTTTGCCCCACAGAGCCTAAAATATTTACCACCTGGTAGAGTTTGTAACTCTTGTTTATGGGCTTCAAGGAAGCTGGCAAAGGGCCCTTTGTCACACCACTCTTTTAAGTCCTTTCTCTGTGCCAGGCCTCACCTGGGCATCCCACATATCTTAATGTCATTGTCACAATAATCCAAATAAAGTTGGGAAGCTCATCACCATTCTATGGATGATGAACTAGTAATAGCAATAGTGTTAATCACTAATTTTTATTGAACAATTTATATCTTTTATAATGCCACACTAATTATTTCACATTTATTACCTCAATATAATCCTCACAGCTACCTGTGGAGGAAGGTACATTGTCCACTTAAGGGAGCAGAGAGGGGAAATCCCTTCCCCGGGGTCACATAAGTAATACGTAGGCTTTAAATCCAGGAAATCTGACTCCAAAACCTGCTTGTAATTGCTGCATTGTGCAGTAGTTTGTTCACTTGCCCTGAATTGCAGGTTCATGCAGCAGTTACTACCAGCATCAATGTACCAGGCCTCCTGTTGGAGGAAAGCACACGAAGGGTCTGTGGGACCATTTTCTCAAGAGAGCCCTGTGGGCTGGGTAAGCAGGGCAGCAGCAACCACTACATACCTGCTAGGAACAGCTGCCAGGCTTCCGAGGCAGGTCTGCAGCTAGGCCTCTAGGGATTGCACCCTGGTTCCACCACTGCTGAGCCAGGTTGGCCTTGGGCCCCATTTTGATCCCCTGTACAGTGTGGGTGACAGTAGAACTCACCTGTTAGGAATTTGTGAAGACTGAGTAGGTGGATACATGTGAGCTTACTAGAATACTGCTTTGGATATAGGAAGTGCTCACTACATGTTGGCAGCGGTGAGGTTGGAAGGAGGGGTGGGGGCAATGGCAGGAATTGGTACAGGAGGCCTGGGATCCTGGGGTAGTCTTGGAAGGCTGCCTAGAGGCAGTAGAGCTTCAGCCAAGACTAAGGAGTCAGGCAGAGGAAGGTGGAGGATCATAAAGACAAGAGGAGAGCCACTCATCAGCTTCATGGGGCAGGTCATCAGTTGCCCAAATGACTAACCTTGGTCATCGGTCCATTGATTAGTGTATTATCAGAATGTGTGCAGATCAGGAGCCATTCAAACCCTGTAGCTGAGCTGACAGGGCAGAAACTTGGTATGGAACCTAACCGTTGTCACCTTACCCAGGCCTTTGAGGTGGGCAGTTTGGAGCCAGGGAGGAAGGTGCTGGGCCAGGGAGGCAGGGAGTGTGGTGGGGAAGCCTAACGGGTGGTTTGGATTCTGCTTCTGTGCATCCCCCACCTTTGCCTGTGCTGTTCCTCTTGTCCTGCTTTATTTTGCTGACATACAGCTGTCAGCTCCATGGAAAGTTCCCTCTGACTCTCCGGGCTGGTAGAGTGCAGCTTTTCTACCCCACCCAGTGGCAGCTTATTTCCTTGACATTCTGCCATTCAAACATTTCCCATTTACGTGTTTAAAGTGTCAACTCATGGTGCCAATTCAACACCAATAGGAATCCCAAATTTGGGATTTGGTGAAGAAGGAAACATTATTCAGTGCAAAACAGCTCAATTGTGATACAGCATGGCTCCATGGCTGTGAGGCAGCCCAGGTCAGGCCCCTCTCCAGCTAGACAGCTCTTCTCTGCCCTTGCTTGCCTGATCTGTTTTGCCCTCCACTGGCCTGCTCCACTCTGCCTGGCCTGCTCTGTTCTGTGCCAACTGGCTGCATGTACGAGTCTGCTCTGCTCCAGTGAGACATCGGTATTCCAGTTCCAGTGACCTCCAGTGGGATACACACAGTTAGTTCAGTGGAAAGGGAAAGTACCTTCTCAGAGCCAGGGAGGAGCTGACTCACATAGAAAGAAGTTCCCCCACTGGTCCCTGATTGATCTGTCCTCATGCAAATGAAGTCTCCAAATCCTCACAGTTTGATTGGTCCAAAAGGTACTGTCCTGATTGGTCAGAATGGAGCCAGTCTGATTGATCATTAAAGAAGCTTATGGGAATGTAGCTGTGCAGCTCTGATTGGATGGGGAAAGCCTCAGTTCTGTTCAGTCATATTGGTTGAAATGGGATTCCAGGAACTCCTTAATAAGGGTTGGCTCAGACGGCAGAAACACAATGTCAGCATGCAGTTCTATACAGAGGCAGGCAGTTCAGTGCAGGCTCCACCCTGAAGTGCAGTTTTCTTTGTTGTTTGTTTCATTTTGTTTTGTTTTTTAATTTGAACAGTTAGTCACCAGGAGCCATTTTTAGTTGTAATCTTCTTTCAGTAGATATCAGGGTCCACAAAAGTAATTTTCATTGTCCTTAACTAAACTCAAACTGCTTTCTGAGCAAGTACTTAAAAATTCATAATTAGAAGTCAGCTTCATGACAAAAAAAGAGACAAAGGCCACTCAGAGGCAGCTTTATTTACCACAGGCAACGCCAAACCCCTTTCTCCGAGGCCTTGCTCTCTCCTGAAGGGGGTGTTCTTCACTCCCCCTGTGGCCTTGGGTCCCACAGCTTCTGCTGGCCCATACCCTATGGTTTCTGCAGTTTCATTCCTGAGGAAGAGAGGTGACACCCCCTTTTTTCTCTCTGGGGGCAGAGGTGATAAGCCTTGCTGACAACACCCAAGTCACCTTTGTGACCACTTCCTCATTTTGCTGCAGATTTGGGACTAGATCTCTGTGCCAGCCATAGCCATTGCTGTCAGCCACTGAACTTGCACTTCAGGGCCAGGCAGTGCTGGATTTGTGTCCACTTTCACTGTTTACCAGCTAAGTGACCTTGGGCAGTTGCTGACTCTGTTTCCTCATCTGTCAAATGGTGATGACAGTACCTGCTTCCAGGGATGGAAGGGAATTGTGAGGAACAGAGAGAGTGACAGTCAGAGCCTGGCAGGATGCCCACCTGACAAGCAGTTTGGGCGAGGACATTCAGTTCGGGAGAGAATCTACCCGATGGTCTTTCTGCAGGGACAACACATTGCAGCCGGGCGGGATGATCTTTCTTTTTCTTTTAATTTAGTTTTTAAAAAGCTTTCCTCCCCCTCCATAAATCAAAGCAATGCATGATTACTTTAGAAATTTCTATGAACTATAAAGAAAGTAGGGAGAAAAAACCTCACTAAGAAGCCCATCACCCAGAGGCAACTGCTATGTATAGTTAAGATAGTATTTTAAATTTATTTTCATGCCTTGATTATTTGTTCGGTATTGTAGAAAAATCCCATTTCCAAGCTGCTAAAATTGCTTCATATATTTGATTATTATATGACATCTCAACCATGGCTTATTTATTTATTTACTTATTTTTCTATCACCTTTTATCCCCTCTATGCTAAGGTGACCAGATTTTAGCATTGGTAAAGCGGGACACCATTGACCCCCGGGAGGGGGAGGGGGGAAGGTGTCTTTTTTTTTTTAATTATTACTTAAAATATTACAAAGAGTAGTACATATGTCTCTTTTTTTTCCCCCTTGACCTTCCTCCGTCCTCCCCTACCCCGACGGGGGGGAGGGGGGCGACGGTTCTTGATTAAAAATTTGGTCTATATGGAGCAACAAAAATTTTCATAGAGTGCAAAAATAGTATTGTAATATATATTTTAAAATTTCAACATAAGTACAATTTACAAATATAATAAATAAAAAAATTATGTATAGTATTTGGCATATTTCTCATTTGAGTGAATTTTTTTTAGTAGATTGCTGTCATTGTTTAAAAGGTAATAAAATTTTTCACAAGAATTTGTTAAATTATATTTCACACATAAAATGGCTTTCAAAGTCTCAACACTTAATTGTGATTTTTCTGATGTCCACACTTTATTTACCGTAGGAAAAATGCGTTCAGTTGCAGCATTAGTTCCTGGTAAGGACAGCGCGTTATTATTTTAATCCTATATTTCTTTCTAAATAATAACAATACTAACTTGTATTATTTTTCCTCTGAATTTGCCGTATCATAAGTCGTAAGTGTCACTTTCAAGGCTGGCGCTAGACTTTTTGCCGCCACTATAAAATATAAATAATACAAGTACTGTCTGCTAAATTCAAGAAAATTTATGTATTTATGAAATAAATAAATAAATAAATAAATTACCTAAATTATCTGAATAGCTGATTTGTAATGACATCACTTGTTTAACTAGCTTACTAGCATGCAGTACGATGTGTATCATCTGAGAGACAGTTAGAAAATGTTTTCGTCATTGACAATCCCAAAAAATGCCATTGGTCATTAAGTCCAAACAATGGTGGTTGAATTCTAACAACTGATCAACAATGCGAACTTTAATAAGCAGTTCTCGATAATCAGTTTTCAACATTATTTGTTATTATTAAAGTTTAACATTATAAAATTAACAAAAATAATATAAAACTCATATCCTGGCTAAATAGCCACATGGCCGCCGTATATTCCTTTCCCGTTCTCCCGCCCTTCCCTAGCTTGTCATGCATTCTTTCCAAAAATTGGGACTTTTTTAAAACGCCGCGGGACGCGGGACAAATTGTTAAAATCGGGACTGTCCCGCCAAAAGTGGGACATCTGGTCACCTTGCTCTATGCCCTCTTCTACCTCCACTCAGTCCCCCTCTACACCTGCAGTCACCACACTGCTGTCCATGTCCATGAGTGCTCTCTTTTTTCTTTCCGTTTTTTTGTTCGATCCCTCCACCACCCCACCCTACACCAAGCTGTCTGCTTGCTGTCTGTGAGTCTGTCTCTATTATGCTTTCATCCATGGTTTATTTAGTCACTTCTCTACTGTTGGGCAGCTAGGCTGTTGCTGTCTTTTGGCTTCATAAGCAAGAGTGAGGTGAATATTTGAGTGATTCATCTTTGCCATTTGGAGACTTTCTTAGAGGTGGGATTCTTTGACATAAAATGTAGCAGCAATTAGCCCTGACCGGTTTGGCTCAGTGGATAGAGCGTCGGCCTGCGGACTGAAAGGTCCCAGGTTCGATTCTGGTCAAGGGCATGTACCTTGGTTGCGGGCACATCCCCAGTAGGGGGCGCGCAGGAGGCAGCTGATCCATGTTTCTCTCTCATCAATGTTTCTAACTCTCTATCCCTCTCCCTTCCTTTCTGTAAAAAAACAATAAAATGTATTTTTAAAAAAAATGTAGCAGCAATTAGCCCTTTAGTAAAGGCTGGACCAACATGATCTCAAGTGCCAGTAGGAATGGTGATTATAGGGGGCTTGTCTTTGTCTCTGGATGACTACATGAAGAACAGGTCCTTGCCTTTGAGCACTGAGGTGGAGTTGGGGTGGATCTGCTCAAGTTTGAGACAGAATATTTTAGTGTTTCAGAGCACCTGGCTCTTGGGCCTGGCCTGGGGCTGCACCTTCTGCTAGCTAGCTGCTGTGCTAGGCACTACTGGGAATGTTCAAAACAGCTGAGACTTATGCCATCTCTTTTGTCCTCACCTTGGCTATGGCATGGCTGTTTCCATAGGTTTCAGGAGGAACAAGAGACAGTCTCCCATCCTGTGCCAGCTGCTTCAGCCAGAGTTGCTTCAACTTCTCCATGTGGAGAGTGTGAGTTAGACCAGACTCACACTCTGACTCGTCTTGTGGCCATGACTTCAGGGTGTTGCTGGGGAGGAGACTACAGTTAGGACACTGAGCTGAGAGTAGGAAATCTCCGGCTTCCCTGCCTGCCCAGTACACTTCCATCTTCTACTTTTCTTGGCCCAGAATCTGGCTCAGAATCTGGCTGTCAGTCTTTATTGCATGCATTTATTAGAACATTATTCTATTAAATTTAATTAACTAAATGTCTATCTTTTTCATCACACAACTAATTCATGAATGCCTTCTTGTAACAAAAGTGAAACTTTTCAGCTAAGGGGAAAAGGGTCGTTGTATCACACCCCATTCTGCTGCCTGTGTAGAGGAGACATCACTGTTAATTCTTTTGAGCAGCGGTCACCAACCATTGGTCCACAGACCACTGGTGGACCAAAAGGTCTGAAAGGTTGGTGACCCCTGCTTTTGAGTGTATCAGTCTGAACCCCCTCTATGCATTACATAAATATGTGTATTTCTAAAAATGCATAATGTTCCCTGGCTGGTATGGCTCATTTGGTTGAAGCATTGTCCTGTGCACCATAGTTGTTGCCAGTTCAATTCCTGGCCAGGGCACATACCTAGGTTGCAAATTTGATCCCTGGTAGAGCATGTACAGGATGCAACCAATGGATGTTTCTCTCGTGCATCAATATTTCTCTCCCTGTCTTCCTTATCCTCTCTTTAAGATCAGTAAAACATATCCTCAAGTTAGGATTCAGAAAACAACAACATAATGCCATTTTGTAAATGTTTGACATCATATCACATGATTTTTGCACTTTTCTGGTTTTTCCCAATATTGATCTTAGGTATCTCACCTCGTCCCTACATACAGAGCTGCTATACCGCTTGGCCACTGCCTGTGTGGACATCTCATATTGCACATAGCTTGTCCCACTGATAAGCCCTCAGATTGCTGTCCAATCTCTGTGGTTACTACCTGTGTTGTAATGATCATCTTATCTGGCAAAGAGGTATGCATGCTTCTCCATAGGTATCAAGAAGTGAGAATCCCACCCTTGGAATTCTATTGAAGCCCCTTACACGTCCAACGTGGTTCAGGGTTCCTATTCAGGGTTCGAGTTCTGAAGGAGGCCGCACACAAAATGAAGAAAGAGAGACTAGAAGAGAATCAATTTGGAAACTGGGGGACCAGGCGTGGCATCTTTCCTCTACCAGGGTAGATTGCCCACTGAAGCCTGAGTCTCACCAGCCTTTTATTGAGTCTCTGAGAAAACAACAATATCCTTAGGCAGGAAATTCCAAGGAAGAATTTTACATGTAATTAACAAGTGGAGATTTGCTGTAATTAACAATGTTTCAACTTAAACAATGGGTGCATAGCTCTGACCTTTCAGAGCAACCAAAGTAGGTTAAAAACAATCAGTTTCCAGCATCAAAATAATCAGTTTCCAGCAGAATTCAGTTTCATGAGCTATTCCTGGGTCCCTTCTCTACTGGCAGGCCCTGCCTCATCAGGATGAGATGCAAAGATGGACAAGATGAGGCTCTTGCCCCCTCAGAGCCCTGCCCCAGCATGAGCTTCTTCTTGTTCTGAGCCTCACCCCAAAGATCTCTGCCCACACCTGCCTGGCACCTTTTGGCACTTCCCCTCCTTACTCTCTTGATCTTATTTGCATGGCATCATCCTTCTAAACCCAATTCAGATGTTGTCTCCTCTCTCCTGGTTCCCTGAACCCCTCATCATGGCATTCAAATGCCATGTTCTCTCAGTAGCACTTTACATATCTGCCCCTGCACCCAATGAGTGAGTGGAGAGCGAGAGCCATGGCTTCCCACATCCCCAGTGTCAGAGTGTGGGGCCTAACTCATAGCAGGTGCTACTCTAATATGTTGAGTTAAACCCAGTTAAAGAAATTCTGGTGATGACAGTAAAGATGGGCCTTGAAGAAATACCCACTGTGAAAGGTGAGCAGGAGGGCACTCAGTGTGGTTGCGCAAGTGGGAACAGAAACATGGAGCATGCTGGGGGACTAGCTGAAAGCTCCGGAGAGCCCTCCACAGATGCGAAAGAGGTCAGGCTGGAGAGGAAGTCCGGCTGAGTGCTAGTGGGGAGTGAGCACCAAGGACATTGTGTGACCTGGCCTCTATACTTGGCAGGCAGTCTAAGAGAAACATGGGGAAGAGGTGGCTGTTGTGGGAAATGAGGCCCTTTGAATGGGAAGAGATGATATGAGTCAGGTGAACTCCAGGATTTGCTAGTTTATTGGCTATGAAAACCTGAAGGATGAGGAGGAAGCCAGAGGCTGCAGTGTGAATGGGAGTGGGACTGGAGCCACCACATTCAGTGGGCCTGGCACTCATCAAGTGCTTTGTTAGATACTAGACACAGGCCTCCTTATTTTCACAGAATCCCTCTGGCCTAGGACATATTAGCCCCATTTTACTAGTGAAGAAACAGGCTTGGAAACGTTATAAAACTTGCCCAAATTTTAGAGTTAGGGTGAAAGGCCCAGTATGCCCACCTGGGAACAGGGGACCAGGGGGAGGGGTGTGTTCATGTAAGGGTGACATGGCTTTGATAAACGCTACTGAAGGAAAGGGGACCCTCAGGGCTATAGACCCCTTTCTCTCCACCTGGACCTGAGCCTTTGAGATCCAAGCCTGCCTGAGTTCTTTGCATAGACTTGGGACTCTCAGATGTGCTGTGGTTGGCTCACTGCTCCACAGTGATAGTTTTTCTGGGCTTAGCCCTGAAAACAAAGCTGGTTCCTTTGGATTGCATCCCAAGGATTCCTTTATCCCCTAAAAAGTCCAGGGATATCATTAAAAACAAAACCCAAGTCATCTAGAAAAAAGAAGAATCAAACATTGGTGTAATTCAATTTAAAGTTTTATGGGATGACAAATGTGTGGAGGGTGGCTGGGAGGAGGAGCATAAAGCTTCCTGGCAGGCAGGCCCCTTGTCACTTTTATGGTTCTTCATTGTTGCAGCGACTGGGAGGTTAATCACCACAGTTTGTTTGTGAGGTCGCCATAGACGGGCAGGGGCCTTCAGCAGGCCATGTGGTAGGAAACCAAATCCATTCCTTTTCTCCTTGTGAGCCCACCATGTGGCAGACACTATGCAGGAACCATCCGTGAACAGAATAAACCCAGCCTGCCCACAGTGACTCTTCGTCCACCCTGGAGTGAGAGCCCCACAGAAAACAACTGAGCACATAGGCACCTATTGGAAATTATGATAAGGTGCTGTGAGTGCTGTGAGGAGCACTGAAAGGTGCTCCAAATCTCTGAGCAGATGACCTGAGCTGACCTGGGGCCGAGGGGCTTAGGGAGGGTGGAAAAGGTCTGTATACAGGGAAGATGCGTGTGGCCCCTGTACAACAGTGATCACCCTGGGTTCAGGAGCCTGGCCTGGGTGCTTGGGTTGGGGAGGAGGGATCAGAACAGACAGATACATTGACAGGTAAAGCTCTGCCCCATCCATGAGCCTGGAATTGGGTCTTTGGGTATCTGGATCTTTGGGTGTCTGTGAGTCTCCAGGCTTCTGAAGATCATCATTTTCTTTTCATAGGGGGAGTTTCTCATTGCTAAGTAGGGACCCCTGAGAGAAAGGTCTCCCCATCTCTTTCCTCTCTCTCCCCATGGGACAATTGGTCTTTTGCTGAGGCTTCAGTGGAGTTTTTGCATAAAACAGATCGCACCTCTGGTCAGCCTGCACAATTCCCTGGAAACAAAACCAGGTGGAAGGAAAAGTGTCTCAAGTGCTGCCAGGACCACACTTCTTGGCACTGGCACCCAGAGGGCTATGGCCCAGGATAAGGGCTGGGCAGCAGGGAGAGGCCTATGCAGATCTCCACCTCATTGCTTCCCTGCCCCCATCATGTCTCACCCCTTCCACCAAGTGCTGAGTGGGGCCTGGCAGGGTCCCAGTAGGTGGGGAGCTTTCACCCCTTTGTCTCTGGGGTCAGTTTCATAGAGTCCTTCCTTAGTAATTGAGGGAAGACAGCAATGGAACACCATGCCTAATCTATCAGCCTAGCAACACTAGAAACGCCTGCAAAATCAAATTCTAGAGAGAGTCTGAGAAGAGGCCTTCTCTTGCACTGATGGTGGGGGTGTAAGCTAGCCACTTCACAGAGCAAGCAGTAAGACCTAGTGAAACAGAAAATATGTCCCCCACACCAGTTTTCCATCCAGATACCTACATTACAAAAGCACTGTGCACGTGTACAAGTTGATGAATACAGGAATAGTCACTGCAACATTATTTATAGTAATGAAGAATAGCAGCCAAGGTGGCTATCAATAAGGGCATGTAATCTAATAAAATAATAATATGCAAATTAATCCTCACTCTGTTACACCTAAGCCATGCCCACCAGCCAATCAGAGCAACTGTATGCAAATTAACCCAGCCAAGATGGCGGCCAGCAGCCACAGAGCTAGAGCAAACAGGAGGCTTCCATTGCACCAGCGATGGAGGAAACTGCCTGCCTAGGCCAGCTGTGGCCTCTGCTCAAGGCAACAAAGTTTCAATTATAGAAGATAAATAAATCCCAGAAACCTGATTCCAGCCAGGGTCAATGGGAGCTGTGGCCAGCCTGCAAATAGCCCTCAGCCCCTCACCCAGGCTGGCCAGGCACCCCAGTAGGGACCCAAACCATGAAGGGGCTGTGGGCATCCTGAAAACGGCCCTCAGCCCTCACCCAGGCTGGCCAGGCACCCCAGTAGGGACTCGAACCCTGAAGGGACAGTGGGCAGCCTGAAAACAGCCCTCAACCCCTCACCCAGACTGGCCACACCCCCGTGGGGTGAGGGTCCCCACTGGGGGGCTTGGCCAGCCTGCAAACAGCCATCAGCCCCTCACCCAGGCTGGCCAGGCATGCCAACTGGTGGATCCCCCAAGGGTCCCAGACTATGAGAGGGCACAGGCTGGGCTGAGGGACCCCCCCCTCAAGTGCACAAATTTTTGTGCACTGGGCCCCTAGTGGATAAATAAAAAGTGGAGTTATCATAGAAAGGAATACTAACCCTGACTGGTATGGCTCAGTGGGTTGGAGCATCATCCTATACACAAACAGGTGTGGGTTCAGTTCCTGGTCAGGGCACATACTTAGTTGGTGGGTTTGATCCCCTCTAAAATCAATAAGTATGCCCTCAGGTGAGGATTTTTTAAAAAGAATACTATATAGCAATAAAAAAGAATAACCTAAATAGACTGATAGGTAGAAGTATATCGAGATCTGTATAAACATATAAATAGATCTATAAATCTGTATATCTTTCAATATAAATAGATGTCAAAACATAATGCAGAAGTAAGTAGTAGAGTTAAGTGATAATATGGTATCATTTGTATAAGCTAACAAATACACTACTAGGGACACATACATGGGTGTAAATATATAAATAGAAGGACATAAAGAATTCATGAAGATAATTGCTACAGGGGATTTTGAGGGAGAGGAATTGGACAGGGACTTCTTTCTCAACATCAAGATTTGAAGTATGAATGACAATATCTTGGTCAATTCCAGACGGTGAGAACAAAGGTAGTTATTATATCATTTGATTTCCTTTCTGAATGAATTTCATTCCTTGAAAAAATAAGTGGGTGAGAACTGAGTCCCTAAGTTTCATTTGACATTCCATTCTTGAATCCCAGAGGTGGTGCCAGAGAGGTTGGGGTCTGAACAACAAGGGAAAAGCTGGCATCCCCCAGGGGCCCATGCTGCTCTTTCAGTTAATGCATTATGTGGGGAGTGTCTTATCTGTACATAGCTCGAAGAAGAGCAGCCAGATTGAAACCTTATTAGGTCTGATGGAACCAAACCTAGACTGATTTTTAAAAGCTTATTTCATTTTCCCCTGCTCCGGTCTGAACCTCTTTGAATTGAAGTAACTGATCCTGCTGTAAGGTTATTAGTGTCAAATCTTGTGTGTTTCTTTTCCTCTTTGATTTACATTTGATTAAGTAAGTGAAGTTACAAGGCCCCGACCTTCGCCTTTGGCACAGCCAGGAGCTCCCAGGCTCATTAATGGAACGATAATGGATAATAGAAGTCCAATCTCATTACAGCCAATACCATTATTACAAAAATTTCTGCACATCATAAAGACTCCTAGGCACAGGGTTTTGCCCACTTCTTTCAAGAATCTGTTAATTCTCTAGAATGCCAGGAAGATCCCAAACACTGCTGTTCCCTTAGTTTGTGTGATGGTGTTGGGCCTGTCCATTTCATATTCTATAGAAGGAATGCTGCCGAAGACCTCCCTGTGGACAAGTGAAATTCACAGCGGTGATTGTGTATCATTTTGGTTTTCTTTGGTGGAGTAGACACGTATTGTGGTTTGATAGAGTACAGGCTCTCATGACAGCAGATCTGGATGCTACAAGATACGTGTCCTAAACTCTGGGGCCTCAGTTTTCTTATCATTGAGATCATGGTCAGCCACCTCAGAGGTTGTTAGGAGAATTATATGGACCGTGGTCTGTAAAGCTTCCTCACAAGGTATAGGTATCCAGCAGATGTGGAGTGTGTGTCTTTTTTATCTCTCTGTGGGTCACGTGGTGACAGGATGAAGTCCATTGGAACATTCATTGGGTGCTTGCTATTCCATGCAATGTGCTGAGGAGAACAGGTGAACCCATGATGATTTCCACCTGGAATTTCTTCCATTGGAGGTTTTCAGTAGCCTTGGGAAGAGGCACAGTATCCTGCAAAATCCTGCAGGTCCTTCTGGGCACAGTATCCTGCAAAATCCTCAGAATGCTGGAAAACCAAATTGCAGATATTCAGAAGACCAGAGAGAATATCTGACCATGTCAGGTCTGAGAGGAGACAGAAAGGGTTCGTTTGCTCAATCAGCAAACATTTACTGAGTGTCTGTCCTGTGCTAGGGGTTACCGTGCTACCCAAAGACAGAACCAGGAAAGTCAGGTCTGAAACCAGTCACTGGGCTCGGCCAGCAGGAGGCTGTGCTGACCTTGGCCAGGGCAGCTGTAGCATCTGATGGCAAGATGAGAGAGAGCTGGGCTGCTCCTGCCTCTGCAGCCTGGGTCTCATGGCAGGCCTGACTTTGCTGGCTTTATTCCATACCTGAGAAAGGCTCCTATCACAGTGGCTGGTGAGGGATTTTCCCTCTGCTCCTTCTCCAGAGCCATCTTTCTAGGTTCATCCCTTGGGGGCACTACATTGTCCGTCATTCAGACTCCACAGCCCCTGGCAGGGCAGAATTACTCTGCCCCCAGCTCCAGCCAGCCCATGGCACAGATTCTGCTCAGCTGGTCAAGAGACAGGGCCTGCCTTTTGTCCCAGAGTTTATTGTCCCAAGTCTCATCCTATTTGCTATGTGACCTTGGGGACATCAAAACCTCTGTTTCTTCGTAAAAATGAATGTAAAAATATAGACTTGCCCTATAGGGTTTTTATGAAGAATAACTGACCCAGATGAGGGTAAAGCTTCTTTGTTTATCAGAAAGGGCCAAACTGCTTTGCAAGCATGAACTTATGTTTTAAAAATTGTTTCTTGCTTGATGTATTCTCCCTCCCTCCCTGAGTCCATTCCTCTCTTCCCCAGAAGTGCTTGATGCCAGGCAGATGGCAAGGACAAGAAGAGACAGCCTTACCCTGTGGGGAGCCAGACTCAGGAGCTGGGCCTGACTGGTGGGCCTTTTCTGTCCGTCTCAGACAGGTGTCCGGCAGCAGTAACCCTCTTGCTCTGTCACTCATCTTCCTCTGCCGCCATTCTAACTACACTCCACCAGGAAAACATGGGGCCCTGGTGAGCCCCACAGCCTTACTTCTCCTCTGCTTAGAAGGCTCCTTATCCTGGAGGTTGAATGGAACCTCTAAGTGCCCAGCCAGTCCTGCTCCCACAGCAAGGGAATGTATCTCCATGGACCTTTATGGATATGTAGATGCCAGACTTGGATTGGAATTCTCCAAGAGCAGGGACAGTGTTGTACCTATCTAAGACTCCGTTCATTTATTCCACAAATCTATATTGAGGCCTCCTGTTTGTCAGGCAGTGTGCTCGACACTAGAGATAAAAATGGAAAAAAACAAAGCCCTCATTGTCGTAAAGGCTACATTCCAGTATAGAGAGACAGTCAGTAAACAAATATGTCAGATGGTAGTGAGTGCTATGAAGAAAAATAAAACAAGGAAAAGAATATGGTGGTCCTATCTCTGACTGGGGAGTCAAGGATGGACTCTGATAAAAAGATACAAAGCAAAAATGGAGAGGGAAATAGGGATATCTAGGGGAAGAGCATCCCAATTAAAGACAAACGCAAAGGCCCTAGGAAAATTCATGCTTGGCATGTTTAGGGCGCAAAAAGCAAGAAGGCTTATGTTACTGAAGTGACACGAACCGGCTGGGGGCGGGGCAGGGGATCACAGCAAGTAAAGTCAAGGGAATAATGGGCTGCTTTTAGGTCCTCGTCATAGTAAGGACGTTAGCTTTTTAGGAGCGAAATGATAAGCTGGTAGAGAGCTTGGAGGCAAAACTCCAGTGTCATATCATCTTACATTTAAGCTACGCTGTGGAGAATGGATTGCAGGGGGAAGGACAGTAACAAAGCCCAGTGGGTCAGTGACCAGGGTAGGCAGTGGATGTAGTGGGAAGAGCTGGGACCTGTTTTGAAGATAAACCCCTTTAGATCACCTGATGACGATTTGGGTACAGGAGAGCCGAGGAGGGTCAGAAAGGAACCACATTTCTCCCAAGTGTCTGGAAACTGCCATTTCTGAGAACGATTGGACTGAAGGAGATAGGTCTTAGACATAATAGGCCAGAGATGCCACCAGACTTCCAAGTGGAAATGCCAGGAGGCCGCTAGGTGTGTCTTCTCCCAAACTTCACCTCTCCTGGAGCTGCCAGGTGCCTTTTCTTGTGCTGTTTCTGAGACATCTGATTACAGAACTCACAGCTGCCCCTCCGAAATGTCGTCCGTACTTTCTCCCATTTAGTGTAAGGCAGGCTCTCAGACTGGAAGTCTGGGAGTTCTTCTGTATGTGCCAATCTCTCCTCAGTCCACATTCAGTCTGTTATACAATCCCATCCTTTTATTGCAGAAAGAATCCTCTGAGTCTCTTCCTTGCTAGTCTCCTTCTTTCTTATTTCTCCACTTCTCCTAATCTATTCTGCACACTGTGTAGCCAAAGTGGTCTTTTAGAAGTGCACATCACTACCACCAGTGGCTTTCTGTTATCCTTCATATAGTGAAGGTGGATGGCCTGTGTCTCCAGCCTGACTCCACTCCCCTCAGCCAGCCTCCCTGTCTTTCAGTCCCTTAAACAAACTACATTCTTTCCCATCTCCACCCTGCCCTTTCCTCTGCCTACAGTCCCTGTAGGTGGTGCCTTCTCATCCAGCTGATCAATTTCAGTGCCACCACCTCAGGGAAGCCCTCCCGCACCACCCAGGAGGAATTAGGTACTCCAATTATTTTGTCTAATAACACCTCCCATGGTTTCGTAATCCTGAATTTATTAGTTGATTATTTAATTCATGCACTACTGCCACACCCCCGACAAGCATGAACTGGAACAGTTTCTGTTCTACATCCCCCTGTATCATTGAGATGCGTGAGAGAAACTTAATAGCGATGGGTTCAGTGAATGCATATACAGTGCTTCAGCCACTTAACATGGATATTAGTAGATATAGGGGTGAGCAAAAGTAGGTTTACAATTGTGAGTTTATGAAACACCACTTATTCTTATATTATTTATTTATATTACAACTGTAAATGTACTTTTGCCTACCCCTATATTGGGTGAGTTGTTAAAAACATGGGTAGAAAGTAAATGAGTGCAAGACAAGTCTGTTTTCCCCATTCTTAAGTTGGTAAAACTATCTACTTTTCTATATTTTTGGTGCCCTAAATGGAATTTTCTATTCTTGAAATTTTATATTCTTGGTGGAATGAGGACCTGCCAATGACTCCATGTGGCAATGCTGTCTGCTGGCACCCTGTGAGAGCCCACAGTAGTGTCACACTACCCTGTCCCCATCTTTATCTGCTTCACAATTTCCTGTTGAGGCCCTTAAAATCTTGATTTGCACAGTTATTAGTCTTTCTGCTCTTCACGGTGCCCTCTTACGGCATTCTTTATTATTTTAGTCCTAAGAACACGAGCCCTGTTGAAAAGAGAACATGCTTTGAATAAAGCCTGCTAGGCAGTCAGCTCAGTGGTGGGGGTGGGGCTGTCTGATGATGGTAAAAGTTCTGGCTGCCCTCTCTCACAGGAAGGCTCTTAAACACAAGGGTCTCTCAGGCCCCTGTAGGACTGGAACCTCAACTCTGTGCTCTGCCAGGTGTGTTTTTGCCATGAGGGGCATTTCTCTTCCAGAATCAGGGGCACTCATTCTCTTCAGAGGTACTGGGTTTTTCAGCAACCTCCTGTGCTTGGACTGAGGATGCAGCAGTAGGTAGACTATGGCCCCAGTCTTAAGGATTTAAAAGTGACCATCTATAGGAGACTGGATCGTGGTCTGTGGGTACCACGTGCTGTATCGCATTAGCAGTGAGGGAGCCACAGCTACTTCCAGCACAGGCACCAAGTCAAAGTTCAGCAACTCACAAAACAAAGCAAATTATTGGTTAGGCATATGTCCTACATATGGAGTCAGCCTCTATACAACTGTATACATGTGTGTATAAAATGAAAAGGAATGCAATACACCAAATCCAAGGAACTGGTTATGTCCAGCTGGGGATATGGAGTTCTTGATAATGTTGAGTCTTGGGTGGATCATAGGTTGTGGATATCCTATATAATAAAAGGCTACTATGCAAACCGACCTAATGGCAGAATGACCAGTTGCTATGATGCACACTGACCACCAGGGGGAAGACACTCAACACAGGAGCTACCCCCTGGTGGTCAGTGTACTTCCACAGGAGGAGTGCTGCTCAGCCAGAAGCCCTGAGCTGGGCTCATAGCTGGCAAGCTCAGCAGTGGTGACCAGAGCCTCTCCCGCCTCCGTGGCAGTGCTAAGGATGCCTAACCACCGGCTTAGGCCTGCTACCCATGGGGAGCGGCCTAAGCCATTGGTCAGACATCCCCCAAGGGCGCCTGGACTGCAAGAGGGTACAAGCTAGACTGAGGAATGCCCTCCCCCGCCCCCCGTGCACAAATTTTGTGTGCCGGGCATTAGTTTATTATATTGTCATTTAAATCATTTAGCACATAGAGGTGGGACTGAGAGGGCTATCAACCAGCAATGACAAGTCAGGTTCAAAGTCACAGAGGATAGTAAGCAGCTCTGTCCAGAGGAGTACCTCCTAGAAGGTACTCTGAGAGCTGGGGTTTTAGGGATAAATGAGAATTTGCCTGGTGAAAGAAGTCCTAGGGAGAACGTGCTTTATGGACCCAGGGCAGAGACATACAGAACTACAGTGTGTATAATGAATCATGAAAGCTTCCATTGGCTATGGTTAAAGGGTTGGGAGAACATGGGTCAGGAAGAGCTGGGAGATGGGCCTGATGGTAGGAGGCCTCAGTGAAGGCAAGAGGAGTCCAGCAAGCAGAGAGGGTGCTGGGAGCCATGGCAGCCCCCACCTACCCTGAGCTTGTCACTCATTGGGAGGAACTGGTTTCCCATAGAAGTTCAGTTGACCAGAGCATTTTCCTGTTAATAACAGTTTCACCCAAAAGATTTAAAAGTCATGATGTAGAGATAGGAGCCCATGCATATGTTGGTGCCAAAGGATTGCATCATCAGACCTGTGTTTTAGAAAGCTGTCTGGGAGGAAGGAGAGCAGGGTTTCAGGCCAGAGAACATCACACTGGGCTGTTGCAGTTCGTGGGGGAAGAGTTGTGATTTGGGTTTCTACCTCACTGAGCAGACACTTAGTGTAAGATAATATTCAAATTCTCCAGTTACTCTGAGATGCATTCCTAAAAATCTAAGTTTCCCATTGCCCTTGCAGACCATTTCAGAGATGTTTTATGTTTCTCTTTGATTGATCTTGGCTGTGGCTTTTGACACTGTGCTTCTCACTTTCTCTGCCCCCTGACCTCTTGGGTAGGTAGTTAATGATCTTTAAACAAACACTTGAGTATTATGGCTCTCCAGGAAGGGACCTGGGCCTGGTGTCAGCACAGCGTTCTCCCTTTATCCAGGGAGAAAATGAGTATGCCCCACATCCAACTTTGTAGATGGGGATGTTTGTGACCTAAAGGTCAAAATTGTCTTTAGTTAACAGTTTTTGATGGTAGGTTTTCTGAAATATATTATACATTTCTCTGCTTTGCTAAGCAGAAATCCATGAATGTGATTTCATCTCACCTCCGAGACAGTGGATCTTTGTAGGAGCATTCATTTTATTTTTGACCATTTGTTAGAGCCTATCCCATGTCTGTTCCTGATTTACAAACGGTGGGTGCAGAAATCTGCATGGTATAGAGTCAGTGTAATGGTTTAGAAGCAGAGATAAAATCAAGTTTGCCTAAACTCCTGGGTGATTTCCGCCTGCCCGCCCTCCCCTCCTTGCCCTCCCACCTCTTCGTTTATTTCTCAAATTCACCAAGCCTCTTTCAGGCCTTTGCACTCATTGGTTCCCCTGTTTAGAACTTTTCCTGGACCTTCACACAGCTTCTTCCTCTAATCAGGTCTTGGTTCAGACATCACCTCTACAGAGGTCTTTTCTGACCACTGATCTAAAAAAGCCAGACCCTCCCTCAACCCCAGGCCTTCTCTATAACATCTTAACTAATAAAAGCGAAATATTAAAATTAACCGTTTCTCCGGGACGGGGTAAGCCACGCCCACTAGCCAATCAGAATGGCTGTATGCAAATTAGCTCAGGCAAGATGGCGGCCGCAGCCCTGGAGGCCAGCGCAGTGCCAGC